>JAOXYF010000018.1:2665333-2689623 GCA_028565775.1 Sternarchorhynchus goeldii | reverse complement strand
CCGATCTATATGAACTAAAAAAAAATTGTGTGGGCTGTGGTGGAACAAAACCATGAACCATGAATGGAGTCTTTTCTTTAACCTCAGGCCTTGAAGAGACATCAGTCTTCAGTCAGCAGCAGCTCCACTGGACAAACAGAAACTCAGTCCGCAATCAGTATCAGAGAAGCTGAAGGTTTAAAACCTGTTTTTGCTGCTCAGAAAACAAATGATTGTGCACAGCAACCTGAAAACCCAAGAATGATCCAAATACTGCACCAGTTACTGCCATCTAACCTTCCTGGTGCATGCATCACATATAAAACACACACACACACACACACACACACACACACACATACATTTAGGAGCGCTCCTTGCGTTTTAGCTTAGAGTTCTTCTTGGCAGTGCCGTTCTTATTCAGTAACTTGAGGACTCTGTCTTTATGGTCCAGGACTTTCATCATGGTGTCTCTTGCCTCGGTCACCTGATCCATCACCAGCTTACAGCGCTGCATGTTACCCTGGAGGATACACACAGGCGGTAAGATGCACACAGGCAGGAGGACACACACAGGCAGTAAGAGTGCACTAGAAACGCTTAAGCTTACTAAAGTTTCTAAACAATGTTCTGGGTTAGAGGATTTTAATGAGTGCCAGAGTGAATTCCCACTGTTGGTCCAACAACTGGCTACCTGAGATCTTACCATGACGAGATCCCTTTAAACACACCGTTTTAACAAAACGATAGAGAAAAGGGTCCGATAGGAAAGCAGAGATTCTGCAGAGCTGCGGGGGGACAGACCCGCTCCAACCCTCCCCCTCACCTGGATGAGCTCGTTGATGCGGTGCAGGTCATCGTCAGTTCCTGCTCTCTTCTTCGGAATGAGTCCATCCTGCAGGTTGGTGAGGCGGCTGTACACGTCGTGCTCCAGGCTGGTCTAGAGGGGCGGTGGAAACACCACGTTACTGCCACGGCTCCCAACCCTTCAGAGCTCGTCGGGGTTCGACGGTGGACTCACCAGCTGCATGAGCTGGGCAGCACAAAGATGCACCTTCCAGCCCTGAGCACGAGACGCCACCCCCCGCTGGCTGGCCATGTCCTGGAGGGAGCTCCTCTTCTCCTCTGGAGAACACAGTGGAAAAAGGTCGACCCAAGGCAGACAAGCCACGGACAACAGCTGCGTCCTTCTGAACAGGACTGTATGAACAGGCAGCAGCCAGTAACCAGCTGACAGGGAATGGGAGAGTAAACCTGAGAACCGACACCCCCACGACACCCCCTGTACTTTATGGCAAAACTAACAGTAAGCTATGTGACCTTTAAAAAACACGATAATCACACAGTTATGAAAACAATACACATTTAAAAATGTGATTACAGGGTTTCCTTGGTTACGCTGCGACAACGAAGGCAAACTGACCAACCGATGCCGTGAAAAAGTCCAGAAAAGGCGCAGACATCAGCCAGAACACTGACCTTTGACCCGGATGTCGCTGTACCTCTGGAAGTGGTGGTAGGCAGCTTTCCAGGGGTTGCGGTAGTGACGCAGGAGCGTGATGGGGGGCCTGGGGCGCACAGGAACATAACGAACCCCGTCCTCGTCTGGAGGACACGGGCACAACACACAGATGAAACACTCTGAACAACGACCAGTAAGAATTCAAACGGAAAACAGCCTGATGGCTTGGTGCTGAGCGGTTCTATGGATGATTGGATGAACATAAATAAAGAACAATGCTTGTGTTGACTGGCTGCCACAGGTCAGCTATACTGGCTAGTGCTAGAGTTCTATATACATAGTGTTACATGGAACTGGACAATGGAGCTGGTATATAAACCAGCTGGTCCTGTCTGAGCCCCTGTTGTGGTACGTGGAGCCACTCACCCACATACTCCCTGGGCGGGGACGCGTGGCGGTCAGCCTTCCCCCCCGGGGGCCTGCTACTGGCCCTCTCTTCATCCGTGCTGTTGGTCTCCATCATCTCACTCTCCTCTGTGGAGATGATATGCTGCTGCTTGCGGGGCTTTTTGCGTGGAGACGCCCCAGGCAGGAGGTCCCCAGCTTGGGCAGGAGCAGCGAGGCCCAGGGCCCCGGAGGACAGGCCCGGAGCTGGAACCGTCAAGGATGGGACAGACACTGCTGAGAGACGAGACACAGAAGTTTAAGATCACAACAAGAAGCGGTGCTTTTATTACTCATTATTACTCATTCATTATTACTGTTAATATCATGTGTTATAATAAACGAAGCAGTGCTTATATTACTCATTATTACTTATTCATTATTACTGTTAATATCATGTTATAATAAACATGAAGCAGTGCTTATATTACTCATTATTACTCATTTATTATTACTGTTAATATCATGTGTTATAATAAACATGAAGCAGTGCTTATATTACTCATTATTACTCATTCATTATTACTGTTAACATCATGTGTTATAATAAACAAGAAGCAGTGCTTTTATTACTCATTACTACTCATTCATTATTACTGTTAATATCATGAGTTATAATAATCATTTCTGATAATGCAGCTTCTTTCCATTTACTGCTTTCATTAAATTATTTTGTAAACATTTTCTACTCATTATTTTCTTTTATAGGTTTTATGATACCAAGTTCAGAATGTCACTGTCAACGTGACTGTAAACACACTGATGGGTATGATTACCGACCTGGCTGGGGTGTGTCCACAGGCTCCGCCTCCTGTTTGATTTTGCCCTCTGGCAGGGCAGAGATGAGTGCAGCCGTGCTACTGGCCGCTGGTCGCGTCGGAGAGGCGACGGCATTGGCCATAGACGCGGGGACAGGGGGCGTGACCGCCACAGCAGCAGGAAGAGCCGACAGAACTGCAGTGGGTTGGGAAGGGGGCGTGGTAAGAGGTGGGGCCAGCAGAGTGGGAATAGCCTGCGATAGGTGTTGGCTGGGAGTTGGGAGGGTCTGTTGCTCTCCACCATGAGTGGGCAGGGCCTCCACCGTGGCCATTACAGGAGGCGTCATGGCTACATGGACATCAGATTTGGGTTTGACTCTAAACCAAAAAAAAAAAAAAAAAGATTTTTTTTTACACATAAAAAAAGATGTTTTGTAGATTTTTTACACATAAAAGCAAACATGGGGCATAAGAATATCACACAGGTGCAGATGACAGAACTCCTGTGAGCAGTGATCAGACCATGTCCTGCTCTCCTTGGGTAGCATTCCAGATAAGGGAGGGTCAGGCAGGGCTTACCCCGCAGGGCGTGGGGATAAGGGAGGGTCAGGCAGGGCTTACCACGCAGAGCGTGGGGATAAGGGAGGGTCAGGCAGGGCTTACCCCGCAGAGCGTGGGGATCCCACCAGTCTTATGCCACTATCCACTCTCCCAGGGCTGGGATCGCTCGACTGCGCTGGGATCAGACTTTTACGCACAGCCCTAAAAGTACACCCCAAAACCACACTCACATACAACCCTAAAAAAATCACCCCCAAACCACACTCATACAGCCCTAAAAAAAATCACCCCATTCACTCACATACAGCCAGAGTGATACACAAAAGCACACCAGGCTAGTTCATCATGCTGCTCTCCTATCACAGAATGAGAGAACTACATTTAGTGGGGAGGAGGTGTGTTGGGGCTTCTGTTCCTCGGTTACTACTGCATCACCACTCAAACAGCTGGACCTTGTATGGATGTCTGGCATGGACTGGCTTGACTTACATACACAAGCTATTTTCACAATCATCTCAACTATCATCACTGAGAGAAAAGCACTTTCTGAAGACTCACCCCTCGCTCACAGGCTTTTTACGCAGGATGCTGGGTCTAGGGGAGGAGACCAAGGTAGATGCCCCTGTTCCCGCCCCCTGGGGGTGTGTCTGAACGACAGTAGTGATTGGCTGCGTAGCACTGAAGGTACTGCCCACGGGGTTAGCCACAAACGTTGGGCTCTCGGCCAGAACTACACCTGCCAAACACAAAAATTTAATTGAACTGCACACCAGTCCTGAACAGAAACAGTTCCTCTTTATTTGTAAAGCTTTACCCGATGGTTTGCCCTCTGTCTGTGGCTGCTGTGAGGCGACCGGTGCTTGTTGGATCCCCTGCGTGCTGATTGGTGCAGTGGCATGCAGACCCTGCACTCCGATTGGCGCAGGCTGAATGCCCTGGGCAGTCATGGAAGCTGGTTGGATATTCTGGGTGCTAATCTGAGCAGACTGCAGGCCAATACGATCGACAGTCATTAGCTGCATGGGGTTCAAATGTACAGTTGTGGCCACGCCCACACCTGCCTGAGGTGGAAGTGCTGAGCTTGGAGTTTGGGCAGTGACTGAAGAAGAAGAAAAAAAAAAGAATATATAAGAAGTAATCCTAGATATATATAATAGTAATCCTATATATATTATATATATAATAGTAATCCTATATATATTATATATATAATAGTAATCCATATATAATAGTAATCCTATATATTATATATAGTAACTGCAGAGTGCTGTCACAGGAGGGTAGAGATATTTAAAAATGGTTACACATGGTTTCCAAAGAAACAGGACGTTTTAGACAGAGGTCCATCATTGGCTGTGCAAGCAAAACGCATCTGAATTTGGAGAAAAAGTTTTTAGAAAAGTTTCTAATATAAACTGGTTTCTACCAATTCAGATGCATTTTTTCTTGCACAGCTGATGGACCCCTGTATAAAACGCCGTTCTCCCCATTAAAAATGTAGTTGTTTGTTGATAGACATATCAATATTTGATGATTTCAAAAAATATCTATAGATATGTAATTGCACCTTTGCAATAACAATAAAAATTGGACTTTGTTTTACTTCTCAGTAGGATTTAGATCAGCGTTTTCACTTTTCAGAACTTTTCATTTCTTGGTGCTGATCCATCCCTTGTTTTGTTCTGATCAATTATCTTGGTGGATTTACTTACAGCTTCACTTTCTGGTCTCACATGTTCCTCAAGAAGCACCCTCTAAAACTGAAGAATTCATCGTGGATTCTGTGATGGAGAGCACGGCAGGCTCTGCGGCCCCAAACCTCATGCTCCATGGTTCGTGTGCAAATGTTTTGCTTGGTTTGCATGAATTGTAACAGAACACGTCTTCTGTTACTGTGCCCAGATAATTAAACTTTGAATTCATCTGTCCAACGCACACTGCTCCAGAAGTGCTGGTCTTTGTCTAGGTGTTCTCTGGCAAACTTTAGTCTTTCTCTGACGTTTTCTGTGTACAGCAAGGCTTTCCTTCCTTGCATCTCCCATGAAAACCAAACCTGCGCAGTCTCTTTCTGATGGAAGATGCCATCACTTTGATATCAACTGAGGTAAGAGCGTCCCATAAATCCCATGATGATGTTTTAGGATTACGGGAGACTTGCATCGTTACACTGTTCTTGGGCTCAACTTACTAGGACAATGGACCCGTTATGACTGTGTGAGCGCTATGCTAACAGAGACGGGCTCCACAGCAAGACCCGAGCAGCCTGTAGAACAACGGCAGTGGTGATGTTTACCTGGGTAGGGCCGAATGGTGGACACCGAGCTGGTGATGGGAGTGTAAGTGTGCGTCAGCGGGTAGGCAGAAGACGGGTAAGTGGGCAAGAAGTACTGGAACTGGACTGGTACGGACGGTCTGTATACAGAAGCAGAGAGCAAGAGAAATAGTTCACACTGCTGTGAGCAGTCGTCATATCTGAGAGGCAGTTTCTCACTGAGGTTTCCTCATGCTGGTAAAGGAACCCAAAACAGGACCGATCAGACTGAATGTTTGTGTTAAGCAGCCAAAGCATCATGCTGGAAGAGAAAATATTCCTGTAATGTGAGTAAAATGTGAGTTATTATTAGTAGTTGAGTTTATTGACTTTTAATTAACAATAGTACCTTTTACCATTTCACATAAATGTCAGGGACTGTCCCACACATTTAATCCAAGGTCTAGAGAACTTGTGTGTCAACCTGCATGTTGTTGACGTCCTCAAATTATGGACTTTGAGGATGTCTGTGAGGCTTAGCCCATGAATCATGTGAACTCTGCTGGGGTCAAAGGTCAAGGGTCACCTGTTGTCACTGCGGGTCTCCATGGTGACAGGGTTCGGGGAGGATCGGTGGCCTGAGATGGGTATCAGACTGGTCCTCTCGCCGGAGTATTCAGGCTGGATGCGCGGGGAAGTGTGGGCCACAGGCTGCGGGACGACTTTAGCTGCACACACAATGTGGCTCTGCGTTACGACTCAAGTCCAGCAAGAAGCAGATCTACAGCAGCAGTAGAAACTGTGCGGCGTCTGGACCATTTCTAACTGAAACTGTTTTTAAAAGCCAAATAAATGATGGTGGACTCAAGTTTCCAAACAGAGGCGAGATCTAAATGATCAGAGGAACCAGCTCAGCTGAAATGAATACAAACACTAGTCATGCTCAGCCTTCAGCTGATGGGATGCCGCCTGACCAATCAGTGGCCGATTCCTGATCCGTTAACAAGACACTCCCTGACCAATCAGCGGCTGAACCCTGCTCTGATGGTTTGTTACAGAAGTGCCATTTGCTTACCAACAGGAATTGTTGAGCTGGTCACAGCAGGGGCATGTGAGGAGTGGGAGGTCATCGTCATGGTGACTATAGTACTGCTGGTCATCTGGGTGTGGGGTGCAGAGCCTTTTGGATGATGTTGACAGAATCATGGTGAACCAGTTGTGTGTGAATATGCTTAAATGAACAACTGTGTGTTTGCCAATACAGAGGATTTCAAACCTGTTGTGGTGGTTGATGGGACAGTGTTAGTGGATAAAATAGGGGCAACGGTTGCTGCAGCAAGAGGAGTCACAGTGCTAAAAATTGGCTTCTGTAAAAAGGTAGAGAGAGAAAGGAAATAAAAATATTTCTTAGTGCTTTCCTGAGCCTCTATTAAAAAGGTATTCATTTAACTTTTCATTAAACATCGGTCTTTATTAACATCTTACTGTGTGCCGTTATTCTAAACAAATCTAATCTTTGAGAGAGGACTCCTTTTAAAAGAGACTGAAATGTGGACTCTGACCTGGGTCATGGTATGGGAGGGCGGAGCTTTCTGAGCTCCCATGGCTGGGTGGGAGGGCAGCGTGATGCGCGTGGCCGTGTCTCTTGGAGCCGGAGGCCGCTGGATACTGATGGTAGCTGGGGGAGGGTGGATGGTGAGTCCCGGTCGCCTGGCAACACAAACACCACCACCGTTAACAAGGCGGTTTCGAATGTGTTCTTACCTGACTCAAAACGCAACACCCACACTGACTCACCACGCCTCTCAGATCCTTCAACTCCAACCCTACTCAGGGCTGAGAAGAAGATAAGGCAGTGTGGGGAACCTACCCGTGCACCATCTCTGCAGCGTGCGTGGAGGGAGGGTTGATGACGGGCGACTGGGTCCTCGCCGCTGAAATGGGGGCGACCACCGTCGGGAGAACCGCAGGGGAGGTGGAGCCGGCAGGGCGAGACTGCAGTCATAACATCATTGTTAAAACCACCCATTGCACCACAACTTTTAAGAAACAACTTCTAATAAAACATTCCCTGATGTGTTGAAAGATTACAGATCATGTAACGTTAAAACCAATCCAGAGCCCAAATACAAACCAGTGCGCAACTGTACAATCACAGTTACATTTTACACAACCAGCAGATGCTCTTATCCAGAGTGAATTACAATTTCAATCATGTGACAAAAGCAGATAAATGAGTGTTGGGAGTCTTAGCCAAAGACTCTTAATGGTACAGCATAGAGCACTTGAACCCCAGGGTAACACACCAACCACAGCAGAAGGTGAGTGAGCCTGAGAGAACTGGGATCAGAGTGTACCTGAATGGACTGATGGATGATGTGCTGCACGGGTGGGGCGCTTGCCCCGCACGCTGGTCTCAGAACAGTGGGGCCTTTGGTGCTAGACATGACTGCTGCAGCAGCAGCACCTGAACAAACACACAAACACACATTTCATCAACCTGTAATAACCAACATTTAAAGTTTCTCTGTAAAACTGCCCTCTTAGATAATTCAGTGTCCAGTGTTCTGTATTTTGTTTCAGTCTGAAAGACCTTTTCAGACACCCGCCTGAAGTGGGGAGGTGATCCCTCACCCATGAATGATATTTGTGGCCTCTGTCGATATTATACAATTATACAACTCAGTGCTCGATTTCAGAGTTTGGGAAGAACCATGTGATCATTTTTTAAGCCACTCCGTAACAATCCAGTCCCCTCGCCTTCAGGGAAAAACTGCATATCTGGGAAGGCTTTACGAGCAGCCTTGGTGCAGACCACAGCTGACCTCGGGGCAGGTGGGAGGTAAACGTGTGGGGCGCAGCCGTCTGAGATCCGATCAGCGCCGGTGTACTGCTCCTGATGATCTGCACGTTGGTTGCCATGAGGTGGTGCAAATTATTTTGTCCCTAAAGTACAATAAGACAAACAAACAAAAAAAATCAAGCCCTTCATATGTCCCACTTTCAACGGCTGACTTGGAACAGCACTCTGACCCCAGCTCTCAAAGAAGCGAAGATATGCGAAGATTCCGCTGTACTATACACGTGTGTGTGTGTAGAATTACAAAATAAAAGCATTCCATCTGGCCTAGATCTGATCTCATCTTAAATGCCACAGCTCCACCCCAGGACCCAGTAGCTCTACCTGCTGGCTGCTGATGGCAGCCACAGGGATGGAAGCTGGGGCCATACTGCTCTCCAGCGTGACAGTAATATGACCAGGCACTGTAGGTGGAGCAGGTATGTTCCCAGGACTAGCAGCTGGAGCTGGAGCTATAAGTCGACTGGCCATAGTGGACTTCATCCCAGCCTGGAAAACAAAAGACCAATTTTATTAGTACTGCATGCATCATCCGTCCAGTCCGAATCCTAAATCCACAGCGATAAAGCAGAAGCCAGTCACCTTCGCTGCTCCCTCAGTGAAGGCTGGCTGTGGGCCCTGGGCCAGGTGGGCTGGTGGAGTAGCCACAGTGACTGCGGGGCTGGGCTGGATAGGTATGTGCTGAGGGAGGGTGGGAGGCTGGCCTAGAGTCTGCACTTGAGGATAAGGCCTGACCACCACTGTCTCCTGCTTGTCGTCACGGAATGGTAAAGGTCCTCCACTGGCAGTGGCGCTAGACAGAGGCTCCTGCGGGACCTCTGCTTCTCTGCTGCTGCCGTCTTCACCAGCTGCAGGAAGGTGGTAACGCTGTTCATATTCTGTGGTGATTCCGAAATGTTTTAAAATGTGCAATGAGGGGAACAAACGAAATGTGCACCTACCAGGTTGGCTTCCTGGTATGAGGTTATTGTTGCTGCCAGATGAAGATCCTTGTCCCACCCCTGCAGGAGGCAACGGCGGCCTAGAAAACTGTTGAGAACTCATCTTCAGTCAAAAAACCTGCTAGTGGAGAAAAAAGGGATGAGCGGAACGCCGAGGTTAAACGATCAACGTCAAACAATACAGACACTTCTGTCTCAGAGCTGCTGCAAAACGAAGCAGTTACTATTCATAATACTTAGTTTTACTATTCACCCATACTGTCTGCAGAAGTTTCGCATTAGTTTTGCAGCTGCTTAGCGAGCAGTTCAGCTCTCAGCTAGTAAGCGATCTGTCTTCCCAAACGCCAAATGCAGCTGAACACAGCAAGCACTTGAAATCACAATACAAGCAGCAACTTAATAAAGATAACTAACTAAACCCATCAAAGTTTTCTCCTGATTGATTTCAAAGAGATACCAGGTTAGCTAGCATAATAGGCTAGCTATCTTACCAAGACACTAATATCCAACTATGACAGGTAACTAACTTGCAATCAACTCAGTGTAAATTCAAGTGCACGTATAATTAGTTCATAACTGGCTGGCAAGAACGAAGGAAAATTAACTCACCAATTCTGCTAACTTAGCTAGATAACTTAACGTAGGGCTGCATCAGATAAGTAAAGCTAACTATGCTGTTTCAAACACAAGTTCAGTACCATTTAACAGCAGGTTTACCAAGTTTAAATATCACTGCAGTCGATGTTCATCAAATCCCACCGTAAAACCTACAGTTTCCACGCATCTATACGCGCATAACGTTACACTGTTAAACTAAACATCGTTAGCAATTAGCTTAGCTGGGTAACATTGGCCAGCGATCAGTACTGGAAAACATGCTAACAATAGCTGCTTGTGAAACGCTTTGCAAATGTGATAACGACGAGTCGTCATATTTCTGTATACTCCACGACTTCTATTTCACAACACAACGTTGCTTTTCTCTGTAGACCTCGAAAGGGGAGGAAAAAACAAAGATGACAAAAACTACCGTGATTCTGTGGTTACTCCCGCTCCATAACTGTAGGGTGAAACGAGCAGCAATAAACAATTAACAAATTGGATGAATGGAAAAGGAACGTTTCAAAATAAAAGTTCTCGCTAACTTCACTTAAACGAGCACGGTCAAAATTGCATTTGGTTCTCACTGCAGTATTGCCTTTATTAAATAAATGCATATATTATATATGTGCTACTTGAGGGACTGTATATTATTTGCCATTTATCTGTTTAGTAAAATCCTAACGATTGTCAAATGTTTTGCGATTTACATAAGTGGTGGTATAAACTGGAAGGAAGTAAGTTGATTAACTAACAAATGTCACATTCCTTTCGCGCCACTAGATGGCAGAATTAACTTACTGGTCAGCTTGAATTAATATTGTACACTAGACTGGTTCTACAATCAAATTTGCTAGAGCAATATATATAAATCAAAAAATGGGAACATATTAATTTTTTTGTTTTTCATTATTCTCTCCTACCACTGCATTCCACAATACACTGTGAGAGACACAAAGCCTGAAAACCCCAGACACCACTGTGTCTGTGCAGTAATCACAGTTCTGCAGGTTGCCTCACCTCACTTCTGCATTCCAGAAGCGAAGGCTAAACAGTTTGCGAAATGAGGAAGGGCTGTGTCCTACTTGGCCAAAAGCCAGGAACCACTTCATTCACTTCTACAAGACCAGTTAAAAAGACCAATATCAGTTCTGCTACGAAGAAAACTGCTCCCAGGCTGTCCTGGTGTTCTGATCCCACTGCAAAAAAACACCCTCAAGGCTATTGGCAATGAAATTTGGGATCAGGAGAACAAATGTTTTTGGCTTCCTGTTTGGCTCCAGTCCACATCACATTCCAAGGGCCTCCACCAATATTTACACAAGACATTCCTCCATATTTCTTCTAAAAGTCAGTAGAGTTAACTTCCCTACATCTGTATACTAGAGAGGCTTGCATATCTTTGATGGGGTAACCCTAACTCATAATTCACTTTTTGTCAAGCATACCAAATCGTTTGACTTTATCAGGTGGAAAAGCTCGTTACAAAGCCTTATGGGTTTTGCACTGGGTTTGTGTACCATATTTTACAAAAGACAGATGAGAGTTTGCAGTATAGTACAACAACCAATGAATAGACCGGAAGGAAAAACATTAACATTACCTCTACATGCTATGGTTCACTGACCTGAACTAAATCAAATAACTAAATCCTACAAAGTGTGAAACCATGGCTTCAGAAAAGCTTTAATTACACTCTCTATATGTCTTCATGGATAAGAAAACAGTAATTTCTCACTCACTAAGTAAGAGGCAGTAAACTGAGCAAAGGTGAAGTGGGGGTGAGTTATACCACATGACGGGCCATTTTGGATCCGAAACTCTCAGAGCGCTGGTAATAATCACAGGGCTTTAGCATCAGGTTTCTCTCATGTATCTTTGGGAGCATTACATCATATGGATATCTGGGCTACTTGGCAGCTTCAGGTTGACATGTGATCCTAGAAGTTGTAGGTATTTTTCTGGTGTACCAATGTGTTATTTATGTCGCACTCCAGACCCGACATCTGTAAAACTCAGACATATCAACATTACCCGGTCAGGTGCTCGGTACACTTATTTTAATTATGAGTTTATTTGCAATGCACGCATGAATCAGAGTTGAAGATGATACCATCAGAATGCGCTTTAAAACATTCTTTCTAGAACATGTCCTTGAATGTGCTTGTGCAAGGATATGTGCACTACACATGAGCAGACAGGTAACCTCGCACTTCTCTATCATGGTGATAAAGGGTTATAAATACTCATTTACTGTAGAAATAGCAAGTTCTGTTTGCAGGTCCAAACCTGATAAGTGACCATAAAATGATGGCTGTCTATCAATAAAACTGCAAACAAAGCAATACACAGTTGTGGCTGAGAATAGCTATAGTTAACTGAGGGCTTCCCTATCTGATTGTGCAAAAGAGCTCATGTATAATTCCTAAAACAATCAATAGCTGAACTATGTGAAAACATCATTGAATCATAGTGGAACTGTATTGAGTGTATGAGTGCTTATGAAGGCTTTTTTCAAGTTTTATTTTTTAATCTATCAAATCATCATTGATTAAATCATTTTTAATTTGGGATAAAAGTATTTTATATGGATTCTATAAAGATAAACAGTCATTTTATAATGAATAGAAGAATACCAACAGTTATGAAACCGAAAACACCACTTCTATAGACAGGCCTCTCTGACTCAGAAACGTTTGTCGTTTTTAATCCATTTCCCAATCTGGCATTCCAGTGTTCACTATAAAAACAGCATCTTTCACCTTCTCTAGCAGTAAGACAGAGGAGATGGATGCCAGATCTCTTTTTTTCTACAGGAATGCTCCTTTGCTCTACATTCACAGACAGCAGTTTATCTGTGAATGAATTACTCTCCACTTGCGAGAAGAGAGGTGTTGCTCAATGTCTTTGCATTTGTGCAATGGTGTACTGTCGGAAATCCTGACAGCTCCTCTGGGAGGAAGCGCCAAATCACAGTGTCAGTAGTCATTAAAGATCAGACATGCCCCTATTGATCTAAATAGCTAAAGCGATTTGTGCACTGAAGGAGAGAACCCGTGAGCCGAGGAGTGTGGGAGAGAGCAAGGAACTGGAGGTGCTGTGGGAGCCACAGGTTTAGTGGTTTTACACCATGCACTACTCAGTCTGAGCACCATGAAGAACCTCCACCAGTTTACCATCTAGGAAACCTTAAAGGATGTCTGTGAATTACTGTTGGTTTCTCTTTGTCTCTCATTCAGTGTTAAGAATGAGTGTTAAAAAAAACAAGGCATTTCTGTGACCCAAACAGACACACCACAGTCCTGCACTAAAACAGACACACCACAGTCCTGCACTAAAACAGACACACCACAGTCCTGCACTAAAACAGACGCACCACAGTCCTGCACTAAAACAGAAATAGATTTCTACTGTGATTCAACTTTCAAATGGCACGTTATGACTATGAGGATCTAATTGCTGATCTGGTCCATTTTCAGCTGTGGGGAGGGAGGATTCTGTGGGAAATATGCTATGACAGAAATCTAACCTTTATGGTTAATCTAACCCTTATATCTAACCTTTATGGCTTCTAATGCCTCATCCTTTAAAAACACTTCAGATTCTTATAGAGCCTCAGAAGGTTTAAGGTTTGCTCTGGACAAAAGAAAAGCACATATTTCAAACTCTTTCCACCACAAAGAGCAGCAAAATATGTAAATATCCAGCAGAGTTTAATGAGGATCTCCACACGCTGACAAAACTGCATGTGCACATGCCACTCATGCCTCAGTTCCAAACATGGGCCTCTGTCCATCCGAGGCCCGTTATAGGATTCAAACAACAGGCATGAGGTTGTGAATGTGTGTGATTCTCTCTCTCTCTCTCTCTCTCTCTCTCTCTCTCTCTCTTAATCCTCACTTTCTCTCAGAGATGGGGCAAATACTGTGCACAAGTTCTAAATATGTGCTAGCATGCCTTCCTTCACCTGCTAGTGTTTGGCTTTAATGAAGCCCTTGTGAAATGGACATTGTGAACATTCCTTTGAGTAGAATGTATCACACAGGCTCACGAGGGCAGGCCCGGGGCGGGGGGGGCTTTGGAAACCCCACACTGCTGTTCCAGCTGAACACATCATCTAACAAATGGTGAGTTGAGCACATCTTAAAAAACAGAAACAGAAACATCCCATAATTTAATAGCTGGTTGTTAAATTATGTAACATCACACCCACTGCCACTATGATATAAAACCAAAGCTTTACCAACCCGTAACTCCTCTGAGCTTGTTGAGGAATTTTGAGGGCTAGGGTTTATTGCCAAGTCAACATCTTTTTCATCACTCACCAGTCCTTGTTTGTCCTCCCCCTTGCAATATGACGGTTCATAGTTATCAAAGCTACAGCGGATCTGTAAAAAAAGGATGTGTTTTATCTGTGATAAGACATGAGCTCATTTTCTCCCCTGCCGGTACACCTGGCTGGATGTCTGTACTCACCTGTCTGTTTCCACAGCAGCAGATCACCAACACAGCAGCTGTGATTGCACTGGCTAGTCATGTTGCATGTTGAACTGATTAGAATTTCTGTTCTTGGTTCCAAACGTAGACGCAGTAATGTGACTTGTATCAGCTCTTTGTGGTCTTAAAGAGTCTTAAGTCTGCACAAGTGACGATTACTTTGCCTGTTAACATCAAACATACTGTACTGTACAGGCATTAGTTTAAAACAAGCTTTACTCAGCACTGGTTTTAACCAAAATGGCATAGTAACAGTCCTTTGTCTGGTTTGGCTTTTCTGTGACTCTCAGCCTCACACACAGAAGGTACTGCTTGTACCTTCACTCAACCCATACCTTCACTCCACCCGTACCATCACACCTCCCACACCTTCACACCATTCGTACCTTTGCTTCATTAACTCACACCAGTTTGCCATCACAGGTCTGTGCCATTGTCACTTCCTGTCACCTCCTCTTCACAGCTCACCCGGAGGAAGAGATGTGTCTGTGTGGTGAGACAATTCAGACTTTGAATCAGCGACTCTGGATGAGAAATGCCCCACCTTCAGGATGGAGAGAGTCGTTCTGGTCTGCAACTATTCATAGCAGGAACTTTGCTTTCAGGGCAAACATGACACACCATAATTGTTTTCCAACCACTTGAATGTTTTGAGAAGAAGAGATTTGTTTCAAACTGAGTCTCGTTTGGTTTTGAAACAATGTAGCAGCTACATGGTTGTCAATGGCACATTTGTATGTTTAGTACTTTAGAAAGATGAAGGCAGCAAAGCCTTTTGTCTGACAGGCAGACAGACAATAGGTGTTGGACAAATGACAGAGGAAGGGGGTTTGTTGAGCAGAACAGAGCCTAAACGAGAGGGTAGTGACCTTATTTATGTGTAAAGAGAGAAGAGGAAGAGGAGGAGGGGCAGATGCATTCCATGAAGACACTAAGCAGGAAGTTTTGGAATCTCCATAGAAATCAAAGCAAAACACAAGCACATGACTGAATTACTTTTTCAAATATTTCTCACCAAAATCTTAGACTGAAAGTAAGTGCAAAGGTCAGTATTAAGGGTCAGTACTTTTCTCTCAGTGCTTTTTATATGAACATGTGGAGTGTTCACTTGAAGAATGTCACTTACACAGACTCATTTAATTACAATATCTTTAGTATATATCCAAATTACAAATGTTCAGTGTACATAGCATCTTTTTACCATCTTCTCTCTGAAGCAATATGTCTAACAAATGTATCTCAGCAGCCCTGCAGTGAGCATGTTGTGTTTCTCTCTAATAAATGCACACCCACCAGTGTGGTTCTTACTTTTTCCTGGAAAACTACAGCCATGTCTGGAATGCACCCAGTCTCTACCCATTTTTCAGCCGTTTAAGGGGAAACACAGCCTGCTAAAACCAGTAGGGTACCAGAAATAAGATTCCCTGCAGAGAAGACTTGGATCTGGCCATGTACACACACACACACACACACATGCTCTCATTAAATTACCAGTCAGCAGTATAACACATCCAAACTCTCACCTGGAACAGAACCAGGAATCCCTCACATAGTAGGAATGGAGCTTTGTATCTGGACACAGTAGTAGGAATGGAGCTTTGTACCTGGACACAATAGTAGGAATGGAGCTTTGTACCTGGACACAGTAGTAGGAATGGAGCTTTGTACCTGGACACAGTAGTAGGAATGGAGCTTTGTACCTGGACACAGTAGTAGGAATGGAGCTTTGTACCTGGACACAGTACTTGTTAAACTAGTCATCCAATGTGCTTCAAATATGCAAGCACTGAAATCCAAGTCAGCTGATATATGACTAAGGGCTAAAAGCTGGTCCCATTACTGAAAATGTGCATCTATGCACAGTGAGGGGAGGTAAGGGAGAACCTGGCAGGCTGCTGACTGGCCTTGGAGGCATGCTGGGACCTCCTTGTTCCCCATGTGGAAGACAGGGTGCGAAATTCCTTTTGGCTCCCACAGCCACCCAAACCATCCCCCTCACCTCCACCTCCACCCTCATGTAAGTTGAGGAAGGTAGCACTCGCTCGTCACGAGTAACCCCCATCCACCACCACCCCCCAAAAAACTTACCAAACATTTAAGTTATGCCATCCCACACCTTTTGAGAGAAGCATAATGGAAGGCAATAAATTCAGAGTGAAAAACATAGTTTCAGGACTTCCAGCAGGACACTTGGTATCTTCTGTGTTAGTGTACTAACAACACTTCCTGCGTTTATATCAAGTTGTCCGTAGTGAATTTTTACTAACTGCTTATTGCAAGATTTGAACCATCCTGAGCAAACGAAGTAATAACGGAGTTGCAGCTGTATTTCGTGGAGAGTTTATCAGGAAAGTATCTTACTCATCTTCTCTTGAGGAAAACATCACACATAAAGCACTGCTCGGCACTCATCTGTCTATAAATGTCTAGGCGAAACACTCATCAAACCTCACTCATTTACTGCCTTGTGAATTGACCGTCTGAATTCTTGAGCAGACTATTTAAAAAATGTGCCCTGTGCAAAGAGGCTGGGAGTGAGAGTTTCTCAAGAGATTAATGACCCTGTCAGATGCTGTAACAGGGAGGAAAGGTGAACCCATTCCAGACAGATTTTAGTCATTAATAAGTGAAGTACTTTCAACCATCATAAAAAACAACCATGAAGTAATCCTTTAGAACAGCCTAAGGATTCGTTCCCCCCAAAAAAGAAAGAAAAAAACAAACTTTAACACATGATTGTTCACATATTTGAAACCTTCCTCCTGGAAGGAATGGAAGGTATTTTACTGGTTCAGTTTAGGGGTAAGTTCTAGATCGCCCTCTGTCACGTAAGTAATCTTTGGAGCTTTTTAACTTCTAAATGCCATGTGGCCCTGGCTAGGTGCACAGCGCACCACACATTCTTCAGTAATATGCAAATGTGCCTCTAAAGCATATCTTATGTTTAGTTAAGCTAATTTAGCTTAAGGTTAGAGAAGCTAAAGTCATAACTCTAACGAGCTGTGATTCAGCTGATTCAGCTAAAGTCATAACTCTAACGAGCTGTGACTCAGCTGATTCAGCTGTGGTTCATTTAATTTATATGATTTTATGGCTACCAGCAACTAGCACATCCCAAAACGTGCTGGAGTGTAACACTGGAACAGAACACTGGAGCAGAACACTAACAGCAAGAGTGCAGTGATGGAGTGAAACACTGGAGCAGAACATTAACAGCAAGAGTGCAGTGATGGAGTGGAACGCTGACCGTGTACTTGAGTCCAGCAGTCAAACAGGTGGCAGAACTGTGCTGTAGTGAATAAAGAACAATGAAAGACACTATTCATGCCAAAGAAGGGACATCTGTGGTTGTACAGATGAATTTGTACAGACTTGCACATGTAAAATAAACGCGAGTGGGTAGGACCACAGACCCTCCTCCATGACTACATCTGCCTTTTCAGAATCTACCAGGACGACATTCCAAGCAATACACCCATTACATTTGAAAAAGAGAGAATATAAACCAAACACATTTTTTTGAAAAGATATATATTAAAGTTTTATTCAATTAATGAAATGTTAATGGTATACAAAAACTTCCACAAATTCACAGCAACATCCTAGTATGGGTCAACCAATCTGAGAAAGGCATGTACACTTCACCACAAATGTTCTTTATATAAACTTATTTGCAACGCAAATCTTTGGCATTATGTTCATGTCACTAGATACCATGAAGGCACAATAATATACAAAATATATTAATGTATTTTCTTTTCAAACAGTCCTTTAGTAAACAGTCCAGTAGAGATCAAAACAAGCTTTCTAAAAGGCATATGACTTCTCTACAAATCATTGACCAGCAAATAACTTGTGTAGGAGACAGGGGAAGGGAGAGAAGCAGTATTTACTGACAGTCAACAACATGGTGTAATACTGACTATTCACACTTCCAGTCTAGAGTGATCACTTTGAGAATGTGGCTTTCCACAAAATAAGTTAGAAGGTGGTGCTGATTCCCCTACTTTACCATCTACACCAGTGCAGGTCTAGTTTTACCTGCGAATTCACATCACACACCTCTCACAGCTTTTTTGTGACCACAGAAATGTGGCTCATAAAGGAAAGACAGTAATGTGTTTTAACACATAACACACTGGACTACCACTCTGAGCTACAGTGAATGTAGAAAAGGTGCTGTAAAGTTTATTATTATCATTATTATTATTATTATTACTAGAACTAATAGAAACATAGTCAAATGTGGTCACAAGATGTTCCCATGTTGTTGTATGTAACAACCCTGTGATTTACATATTCATGGTAGAACCAGCTACCAGAGCTAAAAAGCTAACAGTCACCCAAAAGGCAGCAGTTTCCAGGGGACGGCCCCCCACCACCAGCAGTTTCCAGGGGATGGCACCTCACCCCCAGCAGGAGCGTACCGCCTTGGGGTGATCACAGAACGCTGGCCTCAGCTCGTCAGTGAAGGACACAGAGGCTCGCTTGGTAGTTCAAACTAGACGGGCATCTGAAACGGCCCCTATCTCTCCCAAGGGTGACGCTTCTCTTGAGTGTCACTAAAAGAGACAAGCCTGAAGCCAGCAGGTTACGGCCACCAGAAGAGGCTTCTCATTCCTCTGCTTAAAACAGGGAGAGAAGCAGACCGGTGGCCAATTATAATAAGAACACCAACTGTAATGTTAATTTAGTCAAAGGGAGTGCCAGAGTTCAGACAGGCGGTATTCACCCAACTATTCTGGTAAATGGTGTAATCCTAGGCCTGCAGACTTCACGGCAGTCTGCTCGCCGTACTGGTCTTCCTGCTCTTTCTTGGGGACGTTTCAGAATCGTGCAGTTGTACACAGCATGCCCAAAGTAACTGTAATGTCTGTGTTTTATCCAGGAATGCAGGATATAACCTTACACTGAGCAATATGCCAAGTCTGTACACACACACACACACACACGCACACACTGCCCTTCAAGGCAACATAATGTGCAGACATGACAAGAGGAAGACAGTCAGATAGTGATAAACATCCAAACATCCTCTTCTCTTCCTTCGTCCATACACTCTTCAAAAGAAAACTCACACTCGCTTCAGCAGCATTACCATAAATATAAATGGCAAGATAAAATGTTATATATTTATATAAATCTGTATACTGTTTTATACGTTCTTATGTCATATGGCAGCAGCCTGTTGAAGTTCTGCAGAGTACTAGAGGTACGCTGGACTCGCATGGGTCTCGCTGGGAGTCACCAGCAGTTGAACCACGACGGCCTTTTGGTTTTTTAAGTGTAGAGGAACAGGAGCTCAGCTCTCTTCCCTGCACTGGGAACACCTACAAATATCCGCACTTCCTCTCGCTCTGAAGGAGACTCCACAGGTGAACACTGTCCCGAGCACCATTACAGCTGAGATCTTGTCCAGCTAATCCTGCAGACATAACAGCCGGATCCTGTTGGGGGTGAGGCAGAACTAAAGAGGACTTCCTCCTCACAGTCCCTAGATGAGAATCTCCACCAGGTCATTCTCACCACCGCTGATGCTGCGATCTGTGCCGGGTGGCGTCTGGTTGTGTGGCACTTCAGTGGCAGCATCTGCACAGAGGAGGAGGTCGCGAACGTCACCACAAAGCATAAACAACCAAACCAACACAGCGGAGTGTGGAGCAGAGTCCGAACTGTGTGGAGTCTGAACTGTGTGGAGTCTGAACTGTGTGGAGTCTCTCCACCTGCCATACTGTGAAGGTTAAGCCATAACCTCATCTGGTTCAAACCAGAAAACATGCACTCTCTTTAAAACTGTCCAGAAGACTACGCATGAGTGTAGGTAGTCAAACAAGCCCAGGAGGACCACGCTGAAGCCGTTAATGTCCCTGGGCAAAACTTTGCATTTTAATTACTATGGGCCAGAAGACTTACAGGAGTCAAGTTGCACGTGAATGTGGTATACACACCAGAGCCAGGTGCAGAATTGTGTTCCGGGTCAGCCGGTGTCCTGTCGGGCTCAGAGGCAGCACTTGTCTCGTCTGACGGCTCGTCACACTGGGTGCCGCAGTCGTGATTCTGAGCCTCGGGAGATGAGCAGGTAACGGCTGGGGGAGCCACGGCTGCTGTCTGGTCATCCGAGAGGCTCTTCCCTGCCAATGCAGACAGAAAAAGGAAGCAGTTTATTTACTGGCTCTGAGAAATGCTACCCCCCCCCCCCCCCCCCACCTTCAACCCTGCACACATCTGCTCCCCTGCAGACACCCTCGATCTATTCTGGAGGCTCTATTCCAGAAGAGTCAGACGAAAACGCATTCCGATTCACAGGACTGGGCCTATTTGAGGCAGTCTGCCAGCAGTCTCTGTGGCATTATTTTGGATGAGCACATTCTTTCCACCCGACTTTACATAGCTGAAGAAGGCACCAGTTGTCAGGATAAAAACGTTGCTGGGGTTCAGACATTTCTGAGCTCATTTCTGAGTTCCACATGACCCATGACCTCTCACCTTTAGGCCGAGCAGTCGCTGGGGTGGTGCTGATGGAGGGCACGGATCGAGCGGGTCGGAGACCGATAGGCTCTGGGCGATCCTGCTCTTTCCGTGAACGCTGCTGTAGGACTTTGATCACAGCATCTTTCTCCAGCAGCTTGGCGTAAAGGGCTCGGATCCTGGAAAAACCACACAAACACATGGCACGTGTTAACCACACCTGCAAGACTAGCGGCCCCTGGCTACCAATGTCCCAAGTCCCTCAGTCCCTTTGGGTTTTGAATTCAGAGACAAATGTGTAGAACATGCGAAGTACCTGTTCTCCATCTCCTGATGTCTGGGGTTGGATGATGGTAGAACCTCAGTGAAGCTGTTATTGGGTGAATGCTGGGGTGAGTGCTTGATTATGGTGGTATCTCTATAATAAAAGAAATCAGAATGTTAAAACGAGTTGCTCCTCAGAGCACTGAGCTGAGCCAGCAACACTCCTGCCTCCTATCATCTCATGCTCCTCCCCTCGGACCTTCTCCTCACCTCTGGGCAGCAGCAGTAGCTGCAGCATCCATAGCAAACTGCCGCATGGTGCTCTCCTCCAGGTACTTCTGCTCCCAGCGTGTGATGTCTGCCTCCAGGGCCAGAATCTGCTCCTCCTTTTCTCTCAGACGCTGCTGCAATGAGGGGACGCTCTGATTGGACAAGGAGGGACTGCCCACCTGCTGCCCTTGACACTGCCACTGAAGAGGAGGGAAAGAAACACGGACATTAACTGGGTGAATCAAAGCATCCATCATTCCTGAGGCAGCTGGCTTCCACACCCACGGCATGGCAGAGAGAGCGGGCATACCTGCTGTGCCCTCAGGCTCTTCAGCTCCTGCTCCAGCCGGGTGCGAAGCCTTAGCTCCAGGGCCTCCCTCTTCTCACAGGCGGCCTGCAGCTGGGCCAGAGCGCTCTGCAGCTTCTCCACCTTCTCCACATAGGCCCGCTTCTTCCGCAGGTCCTCCTCCAGCTGCCTGTTCCGCGTCCGGGCTGACACCAAGGCCTGCTCCAGGGCTTCTCGCTGCAGGCACCACTCCTCTGCGGAGGCCCTCAATCGCTTCAGCTCACACTCTAGCTCCTCCCGCTCCCGCTCATGCTCCTCATCTGCAGAAAGAGAAAAAGAGAGAAAACATGAGAATCGATGTAGTTAAACTTCAGTGTTTTGGTAACAATAGTGTGCATTATAGTTATTTCACAGTACTGATAGGGACACAGTATAGGAGCGCTGTGGCGTATAGGAGCGCTGTGGCAGTATAAGAGCACTGTGGCAGTATAGGAGTGCTGTGGCAGTATAAGTGCGCTGTGGCAGTATAGGAGCGCTGTGGCAGTATAAGTGCGCTGTGGCAGTATAGGAGCGTTGTGGTGTTTTCTGGCATCCGTCCATTCACTCTTGATTTGAAAGGAACTGTGCAGTCAGGGCAGTGAACACAGCTGAGACACTAAGCATAGCTGTTAGGAGAGCCACAAAATGAATAGCCACACTTAAGGTCTAGGGTGTGCCCAGAGTGTTTGACACGCCTCAGACTCATTCTAACGGATCCTTATGAGACAATCTTCCCACGGGAGTCTGGGACAAAAGAGGACTGCTAGGGTTACACACGCCTGCATGAGTTGGAGCAGGAGTGGCATAATCGTCTCTGTCCTTTGACCCAGCATTCCAGGGATCTGGCTGAAATTCCCAGACTTCCCAGACCAACTACGTAGTGAATGGACAATTTAGGGCGCCAACCTCACAACTCCAGGCAGTGCTAAACATGTCACTTCACTTCACCTACGCTCGCTTTTTTGGGTCTGAATGTTGGGAAAAAATGGACAGCGTTTGCACCTCGACACTCGTGTGTACTGAAGCCCGGCTTATACAGCTCGAGACGGCACAGAGCCATGGAATGCGGATGTCCTCTTATCCACTTACGCACACAAGCTTGTCTTTATATCCAGCGGAACTCTGGAATGCCTTTGGACAAAGTGGTAAACAAAATAACACAAATACCTCCTCAAGGTCATGGAGTTTTAACATAAATACTGCGTTCAGATATGAGATGTTGAAACACGCGCAGTCCTGACTTAATGGTTGGGTTTTTTTGTATGTATATCATAATCAGTGAATAGTTGGATACTCTATTTATCCAAATAGAGTCAAGGTACCTTTAAGACAAACACCTAGGCGCTCAATGGAAAGCTAATTCCATTATGCAACAAGGTAAGGTTCACTTTGAGCAGATTAGTTACCTACACAAGGTCCAAATTAACATTCTTGCGAGAGAGCTGTAATTCAAAGAGGGTTGAAATGAACAGCTTAACACTAGTAGAACCCCTTCAGAGATGCCAGTGCCAACAGAATACCTCTCCTGGTATTGCATAAAACCTGTTTACTTCATGACAGTTTCTGCATACTTCAACACCACAATGCCCAAAGAAGGAGAGGCAGGAAGCCATGGTCCTTGCTTAAATCTGGAATGGGTGACTTGCTGAAGAGGGTGTTCTACTGAGAGAGGGGGGGGGGGGGTGAGGTTGGGGAGGGGGAGACATTCCTCAAGCATGGAATAGCTCAAAATACCTGAAAAATATTCAAGGAATCCAGGCCACATTTACTGATGCTGTTAATAATGGCTTGCACTCGAGTTCCATAAGCGGTTCTTTCTCAGTAGAGAGGACAGTGTTCCCTTGGCTGGGCCTCACCAGTAACTCCAGTAAGCAGCTACTCGTGCTGGACCCAACATGCCGACGTATTTTCTCACAGGAGAGCTGCCTTTGCAATGCTAACCAACCACTTACTAATGTGAATATGTCAAAACAAGAGTGCTCTCAGGAATCATAGTGATCACAAACATGCAGAACGGCGATGCTGGAGCAATGTTTAACAAAGATAAAAAAAAACATATGAGCCAGGACTTCGAGTTCAGCAAGATTAGGAGAGGGATCATTTGAGTAAACTGAAGGGCAGGGCGATTTTTACTTACTCTGCTCGGCCAGTTTGGCAAAAGCCTGCTTGCTGTGGTCTTGCTCTTCCATGGTAGCTCTTTGTTTATTAGCTGTTTCCAGGCGATCTAACATCAGATATAGAAGTGGTGGAAATTAGAATTCATGGAAATCAGGGTGTCCATATAGCCAGCATCACAATTCGAGATCTTGTGTTTTAAACTGAGCTGGGTTAGCTGGAGTATCCTGTGTTTTAACTGAGCTGGGTTAGCTGGAGTATCCTGTGTTTTAACTGAGCTGGGTTAGCTGGAGTATCCTGTGTTTTAACTGAGCTGGGTTAGCTGGAGTATTCTGTGTTTTAACTGAACTGGGTTAGCTGGAGTATTCTGTGTTTTAACTGAGCTGGGTTAGCTGGAGTATTCTGTGTTTTAACTGAGCTGGGTTAGCTGGAGTATTCTGTGTTTTAACTGAGCTGGGTTAGCTGGAGTATTCTGTGTTTTAACTGAGCTGGGTT
>JAOXYF010000018.1:2640355-2652743 GCA_028565775.1 Sternarchorhynchus goeldii | reverse complement strand
CCACCACCCCCACCCAGCCGCCTGTCTGTCTGTCTGCCTGTTTCTGCCACTCTGCTCCCATTGTTTTGCACTTCCTGAGAGCCCAGTCAACCGCAAAAGAATGTGGCCAAAAATTACAGATGGTTCCTGGGATTTTGGAGCGTGATTCCTGCCGTCTTCCAGCTAAGCGTCTGGAACAAGGACTTCCGGCCATATACACGTTCAATGCAGAGCACATATGCACACGCACAGACACATGCAAACACACACACACACACACACACACACGCCGCTCCCCATCATGGAAGTGACACAGAGGCCTTTTAAAACAAGGACCTGGGAGTCCAAACCCCACACAGGGATAAAGTGTGTTCCAGATGCAGCAGAAGAGGAAATCAGTGAAAAGGCTGCTGTAAGAAACCAAAGCTCTTTAGTGATTAACACCAGGTGGAATGTGCTGCATAGCTGGAGTACAGATGTGAATCATGAATACCCAGTACATTTACATGGGACCAGATCTTCACATGCCTTGGTTCCTCTGAAACTCGTCAGCGGGCTGCCGAACGAAGGTAACAACCAGGTTCCATTGCCCGTCCGATCCACATACAGAACGCGAGTTCCTGAGCCCATTAAACTCACCTTCACTTCCTTCCTTTGTAATTACTCTGCCAGTGTTGTGTTTCTGGATAAAAGGCATCTCACCTTCTAACATTAAAGAGAGTGATTAGCATTTGAGTGAGCAGGAGGAAATGTGCCTGTTCAGCCGCAGACCACGTTCAGCGGGCCTGGAGGAGGTGCTGGAGGAGGTGCTGGAGGAGCGCCCCTCCCTCCTGCCACAGCACGAAGGGGGTCACAGCAGACTCACCCTCACCCTGAAGTGACCCAAGAGCACAAGAAGCCCACTCCTGATGCCCTCCTGAGTCAAGCATGGACAGAAAAAGAGGGAGGGGAAGAGATGGTAAGCAGAGAACGGAGAGAAAAGGAGGGAGATAGAGAAGAGAGAGAGAGATGTACAGGACTAGATGTTTATCTCTATATTCTGCCAAAACTGCTGAATATCTTTGAAAACCTCTAAAGTTAAATAGCTGAGACAGAGATATAGAAACTAGAGGCGGTACATTCAGTATCATCACACAGGGGCTTACGGGCAAACCACCACGATGGTAATCTCTATCACCGAATGGTGCTGTGTGAGCATGACTTCTCTTGGCAAACACAGCAGCACTTTCCTCTGTTTGGCACCATGGTTTTATCAGTCATGGCATTTTCCACCTGAGGAATGCACAAGAGCCATGGGCCTGACGTTGCTCCATCACACTTCTGAAACATACTTTCAGCAGTGCTGAACTCACAGCACAAATCCCTTCAGAGAGGCCACTGCCCGACTGCAGATAAAAGCATCGTGGCTATAGCTAGTGGCTAGTCAGACAACTAATGTGTCATCATACAGAGCATTCCACCACACAGTCATAGTTAAATGAATGACAGAAATGGAATTTACCCTCATTAAAGCAACTGCTGATTGGTTGGCTGTAATCAGGCGTTATGACAAACTAAGGGAATGTCATCAGCCAGCGTGGTGGAAGTGTAGGCCAGGAGTGACACAAACAAACAAACTAATGAAACAAACAAACAAAGAGGAAAAAAAAAGAAAAGAACCAAAAATGGAAAGAAAACCCCATCAGTGCAAGATCCCTCAAAGCAGAAACATAGGTGGAACAGAAGAAAAACCTGGAAATGGAACTGGACTGGACTAAACACCTCTGTCACAGTGCAATATTAAAGCATTCAGTCCAACAATACACTCCTGTTCCTGTGTGGATTACTGTAAATGTAACTCGATGACACAATCGCTTTTTTCCGGCTTTAAATCTGAACAATGTGCTTCACCACAATAACTGTGTCAGGCGCCGTCGCCACACAGTGCATGGAAATGACAACGTCAAATACATCCACCTTTAAAGCTTCTCTTGAAACAATAGTGTCACATACTTATGTCTGAACGGGTTCCACCTAATCCTGGAGTTCTACACTAGTACATAGCTACCTTAGCACACAGTTAGTACACACACACTCACTGTAAAATTCCATTTCAACTAAACCTTCAGTCCTCATACCATGTAATGTGGCTTTTGAAATATTTTTTTTATCTACATTCCTGCCAGCACAAATGTCTATACGAAACTCCCGCTGTCTTGACTTCACAGAATTGAACCCGAATTTCCACATTCTTTCTCCGGTACTGATGCTGCCCCCGATTTTGCTGAAGTGAGGAGTCGGTCGTTCTCTGCTCTCTCTCTCCTCTCTGCTGTAGGGATCTCTGTTTGTCTGTGAGTTCTTTCACAGGTGAGAGCGCAGGTGTGTACATTCACACAGCTCCAGCACTGGGAAACCAGCTGAAGTCCCCAAAGAGCCAATCCAGAGCAAACAACGCTTAGCCCCTCCCACACACGGGCCACTCTCGGCCTGCTGGGCGGAGCTTTCCCTCCGACTATTCTTAGCGTATACTAATCACATCTGCATGCTCCCCAGTATTCCAGGCCTGCGGCACGGAGTCTACTGGGGAAGCGGAGACACAAGCCTGGAGCCACGCGGTCGGTGTGTTCACCACTCTGCAGCGGGTTCTGCTCCATCATGCAGTGTTTGCTACTTCTGTCAGGCAGGAAGGTTTTATGTGAGAGGTATTCCTTACCAAGTCACACGCTGACTCGTTTCACTCACAGCCAGTAAACAGGGTGTGGATGTTCAGCTCACTCAGCTGCAGAAACTCAACATTGCGGGCAAAAAAACTACAAAAAGTAAAATTAGCAGAGCCAGAATTAACGTGCACTTAACGAGTGAGAATAAGAAGCTCACAGCCGTCTGAAAAACAAGACACAACAAAATCATCTGAAGCAGTTTTAGACATTGGAAAACATAACGCATTACTCTGTGTTCGACGCAGACAAAAGGTGACAAGATTCTGTACACGTTCCTCAAACATGTTCAACCCCAAAACAGAGAAGCACTGCTAGCAGAAAGTAAAAGCAGCTCAGGCTGTGTGATTCCCTCATGCTGGTTCACCTCTTCAACAGTGTGTAACCCCCCCTAGCCTGAGCAAACACTGCATGGCCAACTGAGCAAACATCTCAGTGCTGGCCCTCAGAACACTTCAGCCCTGTCTTACCATGAGTGCGCAGAGGAAACGGTCTCTCATGTGCTCTGGCGTGCACTAGCGTGAGCGTGCATGTGAGCGGCCGCACGGTGCCCACCAGTACCGTGGGAGCAGGAGAGGGACTGGGAAACACCGCCAGCCTCATCAGGCAGCCAATGGAGCGACTGACGTCATATACAGGCCTGGGCCTTTCTCAGGCAGTACATCAGTACAGAACAGATAAGAGTCACTCTCAATGGACCTGCCATCTGTCCATCACACACACACACACACAAACAGTGAAAGAGAGATATATCATGAGTGGGGCGTGGGAGAAGGCCTGAGATAAAACACAACTCATGCTGCGATATTACTGTGGTACTAGACATGTGTCTGAGTGTGTATAGTGCATGATTACATAACACAAATGCCTCTATGCATCTGCCTGATCACCCTAAAGATGAAGGAATACAAGCTGTGTGCTCAGCCAGCTCTCAGTAGGGGTTTGGAAGCTGTGGTTCCTGTGTGTGAGCACGTATTACCATTCCCACTGCAGATCCACAATGTCCTGCTGGGAATCTGAATTCCTAGGATTCCTCTGGCTCTCCACACAGCTTCCCAGAGGTGAAGTGGCACATTTCCTGCTCACAGATTGATGAGACAGGACAAAGTGTGCTCCATGATTCCATGCTCAGAGTATTAAGGATCATTTACGGCTCAGGCATGAGAAACTCTACTTTATCTCGCTCGTGGTATCTGATATTAATCTGTCTGGAAGTAAAACCCAACCTTGCATTTGTGTTGCTTGGACCACCATACCAATATAATTCTTTTTTCCCAATCAAACTGACATTACTGCATGTATGTGTAGCCAGTCAACAGTTTCATATCATAATTTTCCAGACCCAGTCAGGGGTGGGTTTCCTCAAAGGTTCATAAAACAAACATCATCTTTAAATGGTAAAACTGACCACTCTCCTTCTAATTTAAGATGAGATACTACCACGATTCTGGGAAATGAGACCTAGATTGGATCTTCTCTGTTGTAACGTCTGTGCTCCAGACACCCTGAACCTTCTAAAGAACTGAAGCTCTTTAAAGAGGTAATAAAAATGTTTCCTGAAGCTTCTTTGGGTGGCTAATAACCTGCTGTACAACCATCTCCACCATCTCAACCTTCTGTAATCAAAATCTCCCTAAGGGCTTTTGAAGCATTCTTTAAAACGCATCACTTCTCAGGCACACTGTGGGCTACACTACTCATCCCACCTGTCTCAGGTTACACATTGTCTACAGTAGGAGCCTGATGCATTTCATCTCTACATGCAAACAAAAAGTCCAGTTCAAAACACATTCAACCCACATGAGATGAACTCACTTGAAACACAAGAACAACTCCAAATAACACCTCAGCACATTGGATCACACTTTTAAACTGGTTCCAACACGACCGTTTCACAGCACGGAACTGGTGTTAAGCCTAATCCTGCGACAGCAGGAGACGGCAGGGCCGAGAAAGGGAGTGAGAGCCCGTCTGACACGGGCACCATGGAGGCCATGCTGATTTATGGCCCGGCTCCTCAGGGGAGCTCCACCTGCATGCTACTGCCCTCCTCTCTCCTCATCCCTCAAGGCCACTCATCACTTTATGATGGACATAATGAAGGCTTTACTGAGCTATTAGACTAAAAAAGACATCAGCATTAAACCTGCCTCAGAACCACTGGTATGCCTTTGTTACACTATACTGCTCCAGGGGAATTTAAAGGGCTGAACAAGAGTCATGAACTAAAAGAAGCTTTGATAGCTATTCAACAGAAGCTAAGTGAGGGGGGAACTTTAATGAGACAAATGAAAAATAGCCAAAAAGCCTGAAAATGAACATATTTTGATTTATTCTTCTAAATGCCTCAACCAAAGGCCAACAGCTCACCCACAGCTGCCACACTGTGTTACTCATACTGCGCAGCTGCCACTCTACACTACCCCTACTAACTACTGCTGCCAGTCTGCACTACCCCTAATAACTACTGCTGTCAGACTGCACTAGTCTTACAGACTCTACCGCTGCTACTCAGCACTGCTGCTTCAGAAAGGATTCAGAAATCAAAACATTTTAGTGTTTGCGTAAATCCCTCCCTGAGCAAGAATGTAAACAGCCAGTCTTGGTACTCGCGCGTGTACCAAGATCAGATGTGCCCATGCAGTTGTGAATACTTCCTCTGCCCACCAAGCTTGGCAGAGGCTTCGCTCAGAGTCTTTCACATTCCTCCCTTCAGCTACATACCCTTTCTGTGGCTCCTTCTGCAGAGCTAACAAGCATCCGGCGTGGGTTCACAGGCACTCAGCTGGGAGGAACGCTCTCCAGGATTAGCTGATCGAGATAAGGCTGCAGCCTGCTGAAGCTGCACGGTCTTCCTGGCCCCTATTGACAGGTGATGGACAATCAGTCCTGACATTAATGGTGTGTGCAGCATGCACACGCATCAACAGATTACTCACTAGGACCCAAGGAATCAGTACAGCTATAAGCAAGGCTGTTAACTATTAAAAGAGGAATTTGTGGCACAAGGAATGATAACTATTTCCGCTTGTCTGTGCACTTCAAAAGTTCACACAGCTGGACAAAGTCCAAAGTCAAAAATTCTCATTTGACACACATTTCTGACCGACTTGCTTACTGCGTAGAGTTGAACAAAACCTTTGCTAAGCTAAAATAATGGCAGAGAGAGAGAGAGAGAGAGAGAGAGAGAGAGAGAGAGAGAGAGAGAGAGAGAGAGAGAGAGAGAGAGAGATGGCACTGAGGCATTTAGCAAGACTTTGAATCCCAAAGAGGCCAAAGACCCTGTTATCAGATGGCTTGAATGTGAATGGCTGCACCTGGGGAGAAGCCATTGATTCACAAATGAACGCACTCCGACCTTCATCTGTTCCCTTAGTCCTTGCTCAAAACACTGCAGGGTAGGGGTCAGCATTCATTCCGTTTTCCCAACCCAACCACCACGCTCACCCACAAACCTGGGACATTCGGCACGGAAGCTCCTGCTACTGCCGTTCAAACCAAAGTTTCTACATGAGAAACGGATACAATTGCAGGTATAGTTAACCAATTGGCAGTGTTGTGCTAGCAAGGTTAGCGTGCTGGCGCTCTCAGGGCAATCCAATTTAATTAAGGCCAGTTTCAAATTGATTTGCCTTCATTAGTGGTCAAAGGAAGAGAGACAGAATACACTTTTACATAACAGAGGCTCATGCCAAACACTGGTGAAGACCTGCAGTCAAATGAGAATACCACAGGATATATTTAAAGATGTGATGAAGTGGAGAACGGCTCGGTGCCTGGAGGAATGGTGTGAGAAAGCTTTTTTGTGTTAACATTTGGCTTTAAATTGTACCAAAACCCAACAGCACCACTAGAGTAAACGGGTTGAAAATTTAAATGCTTCGTCTGCCACTGAGAAACCATAATACAACTTACAGGGAAATTTCCTCCAGCCACACCGATACACATCTTTACCACATCACTGACAGGAGCCAAGGAGAAGACAGGGAGAAAGCTTGTCATTCCTCCTATCACATAACACTACTGCTGGCATGTGTGCCATACTACCGCCTGCTCTCACTGACCTCAGATCAGATAGTACACCAGACATTCCCAAAACTACTCCAGGCTTCTCGTGTGATACAGACTAGTATTACTCACCAAAATGATTCCCCCCAAAAAGCCAGTGTCTAGAGCTCTGAACAGAATGTGATCAAGTATATTACTTCTTTACTGTAAGATGTAATTCATGTGTTTGAACATTGAGGATGTTAAACCAGTGGTCAGTCAACTGCCTAAAGCACCTCTGCTATCTCAGCTACATGTTACATTCAGATAAGAGGTGACCACATATGGAGCTCATGTACTGCTGCGTGAGCGGCCTCTCCCTGGACGAACAGATAATGAATGGAACCATAATGGGGTCAACAGGGACTGGACAAGAGTTGAATAAGCACAGCATTTGGGTGGATTGTGTGTGTGAGTGAGAGAGAGTGTGGAAGAGGTCGTTGCCAGATCTTTAGTTCTGAGAACTGATGGTGTCTCCCGGCATGCAAACACACTCTTTCGGAATCGTGCCGATAAGACCCCGCCTTTGGAACAGTCAGACCCTCCTGGAAAGAGAGTCTGGAGCAGTGTGGAACAAGACCAGGGCAGTCCACCCTTCAGCCTGCCCTGTTAACACCCCCATTTAGGTGGAATAAACAACGAGGACACACACAGGGCTGGAAGTGGGGCTCAGATGCACAGCGAGCGTCCTGCTGCCCCCCAGAGGCCTGGGCGAGATGTGGAACAAACACCATAGTGCAACAATCGTGGGAAAGCACTTATCGCTCCTCTCTTATCTCACCAAGGAATGTCAGGCTGCCGTCCACGAGCAGAAACACGCCAGAGCATTTCCACCGCTGTGAATGCATTCGTCTGAGAGGAGGACATAGAGTCTCACACACACACACACACACACACACACACACACACAGAGTAGGTGGGGGATATTTATAGGACACACAGAAACAAAGAGAAGTACCTTGTGTTTTTATTGTAAAACACGAGGTTATCTTCACTATGCAGATTAATATTAACACTATCTGGACATTCAGAAAAAAGAAAACCCACGTTACCCAAAGAAATCATAAAAGAAGTTTTAACCAAAGCATGTAAAAGGCCTGGTCATGTAGCCTGTGAAAGGCCTGGTCATGTATCCTGTGAAAGGCCTGTGTCCTGTGAAAGGCCTGGTCATGTATCCTGTGAAAGGCCTGTGTCCTGTGAAAGGCCTGGTCATGTATCCTGTTGTCCCTTGGTGTGTGCACAGATTTTGTAGACAATGTAAAAATATGTAAAAATGTGCTTTTTACTTTTCTAGTTTATATGGTTTTATATAGTTTATATCTATATTACAGAGAAATTGCAACAATCACTGGAAATTAGACACGAAAAGAATTAGACAGGAAAGTCGTGGACATTCTGATTGGTATGAAAAATCTGGAAGACACCACAGAAATACCAGCGAGCAAAAACACTTCAGTGTTCGGCTCGTGATACAACCGTAACTTTCGGCTCAAGTCCTACAGTATCCCAGAGTGCCTCTGACCTCTCTTCCCTTCCCAGGGTTACACATTCTCTAGCACCATGCTGCTCTGGGCAGTGTGGCCTTGGGACTTTACCAGGACGTCTGCCCCTGCGTTTCCATCATGTGAACAGTGTTTCTAGCCTTTCCAGTGTTTGTTTTGGTGGAAGAGTTTCTAGGAAAAAGACTGTGCATCTCTCTCTGCTGTGTACAGACATAACCGTGATCTGAAAGGAAGCCTCTTGGAAGCTGAAATTCTCCTTTATCTCAAGAGAGAGAAAGACTGCAATATTAGTCACTATTCTCAAAAGAGCTCAGATGCATGCAGCCCTCAGACCTTCAGTGAAGATCAGCCAAGGAAGCAGCTTTTGTGCGATGCAGTTTCCTCACTTCACAACACCACTGTATGCTGGCATGTTGCTTTCTCGAAAACATTCTCATTACAGTTCATCAAAGCAGATCCTCCACAATATCGGTTTCCATTTGACAATATTTGTTGTACAACCGGGCAGATATCGTCCGCCTCTGTTCCCAATGAAGCATAACTGCATGGAGACGCGCGAGCACTAGTGTGACACAATGTGCAGAAGGTACAGAGGTGTGTTGTTTTTGGCAGCCGTCGGAGAGGCAGCGTGTTTTCGTCCACGTAGTCCGAGGAAGGGAGAGGGTCAGCCCCAACAATGGGCCCCCTGCCCTGGGCCTTTCACTGGGGGCGCGGGGGTGGAGGTGGGGGGGGGGCGTAGACTCCGACTGGATGGGCTCCGAGATCGCATGGGAAGAACAACACTGCAGAAAGAGCAGCAAATAAAGGTGAAGGTACAGGAGGAGCCAGGAGAGTGCTCGGACCGTGCGAAACACACCTGCACTCGCACAATCGCTCCTCCCACAGGCACCACCGACACTTCTGACTCTAAAGGAGCCTCGCCTCAATCAGCGAAGTCCTTGAGCTATAATTATGACCACTGCCATGAAAATAACCACAGCATGTAAGCAGTGTGTACTACAGTCACTATAAACACAGGACTGCTGGAATTAAAACCCACTCAAAGATTCGTCTGAACCACAAAGACGAATCACTTTCAGGATTTCAGATTGTGTTCTGAAGTGTTTGTGATTAGTGTTTCAGGCAATGTGCAGAATTAACGGCAGCAATTTCTTAGAGAAAAGATATTTAGGAATCATCACAGCGCCCTCTACTGGCAACAGGAGGTAAAAGTGGACAGAAGAAAAACATTGAAAATGCCAAAGTGGAAGGTTATGTTTCATATCAAAAGTCTGTATAATCACCTCTACCTGCCATTCTGGGGACCAGCAGAGCTCAGTGCATGCACAGAAACCCACCAATGAAACTTCAGGCAATCAGTTTGCCTGAAATTGAAACCAAATGGCATTTTCACCATTTTTTCCCCCACAAACATTCCTTGAAACGTGAAGGAGCGTAAACTCGGAGGTCCGTTAGCCTGCTGAGATGTGCGCTCGGCCAGCCTTCATTCCAGTGTTTCATCGCTTAATTGGCTGTGCGGCTCGCAAAAAGGCCGCAAATCAAAAACGTTCCACCTTCTGCTTGCAAAAGAGCAAACGTCCATGATGCCAAATTCCTTAGCATTGTTTGTTTGGCCTCACTGCTCTGGTAACCAGGGTTACAGAATACCAATCGCAAAACCCTTGGACCCAAGCCCAGCTAAACATACTTTCAGCGTTTAGTAATCCAAGTAAAGGAGGGCTGAAGGACAGGGAGAAGGAACAGGCACATACCAAAACAAATTAGATCTGGAATACTCGTTTTCCCTCCACTGTTGTAAGTCATTATGAGTGAAGGAGCATTTTTCCTCCCCTGTTCCTCCTGCATCGCTCCAGCGATGAAACACAACTCCTCCCCAGTGCAACTTTGTGAGCTTGCTGGTGTTTCCAAGCACCGAGTCCCATATGGACACTATTAACATACCGTAACTGCTGTGATGATGGACGGTGGTGTTTGGGACAGCCTGACAGCACAGGCACAGCCTCCGCGATCCTTGGCCAAGATGCTGGGATAAAATGACCAGGACGTCCCCAGGAAAGAACATTTGAATGGAATCGCACGCACACGAGCGGCTGGTACCGGGGCAGCACCAAACACACTGCCACGTGGGAGTGTTCTCTCCTCCAGCAGCTACGCAGATGAAGAGGTGAAAGCATCCACACACACAAGTCCACTCCCACAAACAGGACTGCGAAGGATCTAAAAACATGTTCCTTTAATTCTTCCATTACAACAGACTCTTCACTATGTCAGAAAAGTTTCAAAACACATACAATTAATTGCACAAATTCAGATTGTATCAAACAGATTGAGTAAGGTGAGAAATAAGTGAAATGTGTATGAACAACGTGTGTACGTATATACAAAGAGAGAGAGAGAAAAATAAAAATTAATAAAGTGCTCAACAAAAAGGACGGGACATGATCAACTAGGACCCACAAGACGTCGTCAGGAGGTCTGCAGCTCCTGCTCACAGCTGATCTGGGCTTCTCACTTTTTTCTGGCACTGATCTCATTTTTACTAACACATAGCAACACTGACAAAATCTCACCTCTGTGCCAGAAAATGCAAATACAAACATTTACACCAGACAGGAAAGGCACACGTGAGACCCTTTTCTGTGCGTGTGTATAAGCACGTGTGTATAAGCACGTGCGTCAGCGCACGCTGGGGTAGCTGCTATCCTCTTCCAGGTACTTGTGAAGGGTATTGTCGTTCTCTTCCTTCATGCTGTGGATGTGGGCGTCCAGTCTCTGCAGGAGCTCCTCCGTGCGTAAAGACTCCTCCACCAGGAAACGGGAGGCCACAGACCCAGCTGGAGAGGCAGCACTGCGCTCCTGGAGAAGGAGCGCACACACACGAAAGAGAGAGAGAGAGAGAGAGAGAGAGAGAGAGAGAGAATAAAAATAAATCAATTTCATCCACATCTGTACCATTAACTTTTTGATATGTAGAAAATTCTCCCTCCTGTGTGTGTGTGTGTGTGCTGCTGACCGTAGAGACAGGGTCTCCAGAAGGTCCCAAGGTATATGATCGTTCCTCCTGAGTCACAGTACTACGCCGTGTTGCTCTCTGTGGTCCATCATCAGATGAAGAGCCAGACGATGGGGAAATGGGTGTAGGAGAGACAACAGGCCTGCTCTCCTGTGATTGGCTGTCGGCACGGCGAGGGGAGGGTACGGACAGCGCCTGCAGCTGCTTGAGGAGAGTCTGTATCTGATGCTCGTAATGGGAGGTGCTTTCCTGCATGCAAGTCTTTACGGCCTGCAGCTCTGCCTCACATCTGCAATACAGCACATGTGGAGAAGGTGACACTGCTGCCTGGTTACAGGAGAGCATCTATAGATCTGAAAAGTAGCCAAACAGTGCTGCCATCTCAAAGCTGATGGATTAATGAATGAAAACTCTTGTAAGCAGAGAGTGTGTTAGTGTCCTACGTACACTTGTTGTGCATGTGCATTGGTGTGTGTGCTTGTCACACGTCTGCTCCATGCACTCGTAGTGCATGCGTTATGTGTACCCGTCACACGTGTGCTGCGTGTACCTGTCGTGCACGTGACTGCCCTGGCCCTGGCCCTGGCTCTGCAGCAGGGCTCTCTCGTACTTGTCCTGCCACGTCTGGACGCTGGCATCCATTCGGGCACGCAGCTCTGCCAGCTCTCGCTGAAGCTGCTGCTTCTCTTGCTCCATGCTGCGCAGAGATGACATGTAACTGTCCCGGAGACTCGTCAACTCCCTGTCTGCCCTCTACACCCAGGGTGTACGGACAGGAAGGAGGGTGGAGGGGCAGGAAAGAGGATGGAGGGGCAGGAAGGAGGATAGAGGGGAAAAAAAAAAAACTTAGGTTACAAGTGAAGGTACAAAACTAAAGATGAAATGGAACGTACATATGATAAACACAGATATATAAATAACTATAATATAATGGAGTATAAACACACAGATATATAAATAACTATAATATAATGGAGTATAAACACACAGATATATAAATAACTATAATATAATGGAGTATAAACACACAGATATATAAATAACTATAATATAATGGAGTATAAACACACAGATATATAAATAACTATAATATAATGGAGTATAAACACACAGATATATAAATAACTATAATATAATGGAGTATAAACACA
>JAOXYF010000018.1:2622684-2637561 GCA_028565775.1 Sternarchorhynchus goeldii | reverse complement strand
ACATACATGCACACACACACACACACACACACACACACACACACACACACACACACACACACACACACACACACACAAACATGTAGGCATGTAGTTCAGCCACACTATACATGATCAAAATATGCAGTGTAAGTGTGAGTGGTTTCCTCACCCGTTTGACTTCAGCCACAGAGCGAGTGTGCTCCTCCTCCAGCTGACTCCAGTCCTGCTCTCTCTTATTCACTTCTGCTCTCTGCCTCCGTACGCTTTCATGTCTGTCTCAAACCACGTCACCATTAACCAAAACCACACCTCTGGAACTCAGCCCCTCGTGGTATTAAGGAGAAACCGAGACAGGTGCTCACTTGTCTCGGAGTCGGGTGACTTCGGTTTTGAGGTGTTCCTCACAGGTTTGTGAAGAGTGCAGCTTGGCGATGACTCTCTCCAGCTCCTGGGTGAGTGAGGCCAGGCCTGGAGATGAGCTCTGAGACGCCAGACACTCCTCCAGAGACCTGTGCAAACGAGAGAAAGATGTACATTCAGACCGGTCCCATACGTGTCTGCATCAAAACCAACACAAGTCACTTTGAACAAAACAACAGGAGCCGGTTAAGTTAGAAGGGTCTGAGTGGTGTGTACCTGATGACGTGCTCTTTGGCCTGCACGGTCATGCTCAGGTGGGTCACCTGAGCTTGGAGCTGCTGCTCCTGGACCCTGGAGCTCCGCACAAACTGGTCCTGAGCGTCTAGAGTCGCCCTCAGCTCCTGCCTCTCCTCACTCAGAACCTGGAGGTGAACAGCATGGAGAACAGCAAGCAAGCAAGCTAAGCAGGCTACAGTCTAGACTGATATCATGAACTAAAAGTACTGGATGCACAAAAACCTTTTTTTTTTTTGTTCTGAGTTAAGTACATTCTAAGCTATGTGCTGCTTTCCAATAGAAACGTCCAATATTTGATTTCTGATTTTCACCATTCCTGTTTATTTACACTGAAGAAAACAGCATATCATGTCGTTCATTATCTGTATTTTACTGACATGCTTCAATGCATTGACAGTTATTATTGATACTGATCTCAGTGTATCTGTGTATATATTATATTCATCTGTGTAAATATTAATTCAACAGTTATTCATCCCACTCTCCAGCTACAGTTTCCCTGGTCCTGTGCCTTTATCCCTGCCCCAGTCCCCGCCCCCGTCCCCGCCTCCGCCTCCCGGGCTCTACCTCTCCTGTAGCGTTAGCTGCGGCACTGCCGCTGACCTGCCGTTCCCGGCGCGAGTCGCCCAGCTCCTCCTGCAGCAGCCGGAGCCTCTCCAGTTCCAGCTCCTGCATGTGGAGGGAGTCCTGGGCTCGGTGCAACTGGGCCCGCAGCCGCTTCACCTCCATCTGAGCCTCCACCTCCACCTGCACCTGGAGCCGTCCTGAACCCTGGGCCTGAGACGCACGTGCGCACACACACACACTCACACACGTGGGACAAGTGGCTAAAGTTCAGGAGCCAGTGGAGCCTGTCCATGGCTGTCTGCTGTCCACTGGTCTGTACATTTCTCATCACCTGCATTAGGGTGAACTGCTGGGCCAGATTCTTCCTCTGGGCCTCTAACGATGCCACCTGCCTCTGATACTGCAGCCTCTGCTGCTCCCACTCTGCCGAACGCTGACGGAACTCCTACACAAACACAGACACTTGAAGTACTTAAAAACACCAGCAGAGGTCACCAAAACACAAAGTAATTGCATATGCAAACAAAAGAGGAGTATTAACTTCAAGCATTAAAAGTCACAGGGAGCAGGTGCACATTCTGCATGTGTAACTGCAAATACAGACAGGCTGAGATTAATCAGCTGACTAGCACTCTAGACTAACTGGAACTTCTAGTCGAACTACAGCAAGCACTCGAGCCAACACATACAGCGCTCCACTGTGCCACGGATATCTTTTTTTAGATTATTGGGTGTCATTGGCCTTTCAAATGCATTTTCAAAAGCCATGTTCTTTTTCCTAACATTTTTTCACAAGTAAACAAAGTCATGTCAAAATCTTTGGGTGACAGACACTTCACTATATTTGTTGCAGACAGTGTCAAAATAACAATTACCATGGAACAAAAACCCTCGTTGTTAAAAACCCTCGTCTGTCCCCTGTTCTTGAAAAAAACGTGAAGTGCTACTTTTCAGAGTCAAAAGCGTCTTGCTCTAAATACAAGTCAACAGGGTCATTCCCTTACTGCTACTGAAAGCCTCTGTTTACAATTGAAGTCTCCTTGTGTGTGTTAATATATAACTGTAGAAAGCATGCACACACACAGGCCATGTCCACATGTATTTAATAAAAGAGATTTTTCTATGAACTTTGGCCTTTTGTCCACTTGTAAACATGTTATTGGCCATCGAAAACTGACCATTTGCCAAATTCCTTCCAGGTCGAAGATATTTCCGAAGGTCTGCTTACAGTGCAGTTATGTAGACTAGGAGAACAGAGGCTTTGGATTTTAACACTTAGAGTGTGTGCCGTTATCTTCTCTGTTGACACGAGGCGATTCTGTGTGCTAGCAGACAGAGCTGACATTAATCTGGTTTTAACCCTGCTAACAGGAGTTGGTATATGTTTACACATAAATGTCCCATCATGCATCAGTGTAGTGTGATACTAAGGCACAGCTCCACTTCAGCATCAGTCCACACACCATCCCCCCTTCTTTGTTTTCTAGACTACCATCAACAACAGTTTTAAGGCTTCTGATTGGTTCACACTGCTTTATGGATAGGCTGGGTTGGCATCGTTTTTACCGTGTTTTCAAGTCGAGAAAGCTTTTTTAAAAAACAATGCTTGTGTGGATGGGATTTTTTTGTTTTTCGTTGTCTCCACCCTTGCACGTGTGGACTAGCGCATGATCCGGAGGTTTCGGTGTTGTGTGTAACCTAAATTCAACCTAAAGTAAATGCACCAACCAGTAAAAGTGAGGAGGACCTTTGCTGTCCTGAGAGAGGTTACCGCCATACCTCCAGCTTGCGTTTGAGGAGAGAAACCTCGCCCTTGTCCTCAGCATGGCTCTGTGCTCCCTCTCGCGCCTCCTTCAGTTGTCTACGCTGGAGTTTCTCATAGCTGCGCTTCAGCTTGGACAACTAGGGCATTGGGGGACTTCTGGTTAACAAAGGCCAAAGGCCAAAGGTCGGCATTTGATCTGGGTGCAGGTTTGTGCTAAGGAAGACGACAAGGCTCCGTCTGGAGTCAAAGCGGCGGAGATAAGGTAGGTCTGGAGTCAGAGCGGCGGAGATAAGGTAGGTCTGGAGTCAGAGCGGCGGAGATAAGGTACGTCTGGAGTCAGAGCGGCGGAGATAAGGTACGTCTGGAGTCAGAGCGGCGGAGATAAGGTACGTCTGGAGTCAGAGCGGCGGAGATAAGGTACGTCTGCGGTGTTTACCTCCTCCTTCACGCGCTGCAGCTGTCCTTCGTATTTCACCACCAGTTCCTGTTTCGCAACCTGCACCTCCTCAAGCTGTTTCGCGAGCACTCTGATCTGATTGGTGGGCAGGGAGAATGGCGTAAAAAAGCGCTGTTACACAAACGTCTTATGGATGAAGTTAAAGCAAAAGTTTAGTAGCTTGAACATAATATTTCATAATAAGACTGATTCGCTCCACTCATTCTCAAAATGTTGTTTTTTGTGCCGTGAACAGGACTGATGGTGGATGAAGTCTGTATTACATGCATCTGGAAATCTTTCACTTCAACAGCCATGTTTTTATTGCAAACTGAGTTCTGCCAAGAAATACCCCAAACAGGAAATAAAACAACAACACAATAAACATTACACACTGCATATATAATGACCATTAGCACTATTCTATCAGAATATTTTGCATATTAATAGTATAACTAATGGCTTGTTTCAACAGTCACTACAAGAGAAACCTGAATATTCAGGCAGTACTTGCGACTCTGGTCTTGACTACATAAGCAAGTGCTCGCGCTTTTTATTTTAAAGTAACATGATCTTATGGTTAAATGCAGATATAGTGCTGCCTGACAGTTAAGACATGATACAGATTCATCTGTGATAATCTCATCTTCCACCACCACACATCAATCACCATGCAAATTCACCTGCGATAATCTCTGTTCCACTACCACACTTATCATTCGAAATCCACTGTCCTGGAGCCCCAGCAAGGAGGCAACGGCCTGTCCGAGCCGGAGCATCTGCTGGGGTGAAGGCACAGCATCAGGGCCAAGCACTGACTGCGTTAGGCCAGGCACTACCGAACCACACACAATGGAGTGCGTATGGAAAACATCTAAAGCAAAAGCACATTCAGCTTAGTCCTGAGGACACTTTGTGTAGTGACTGGTCACCTGCATAGTCACTCCAGTCTTGGAGGACAGGTTTGTTTCCCCAGGGATTCAGCATGGCCCATCTGGGCTAAACACAGTTATGTAATAAATGCGTCTAACAATACAGCAATAAGGATGAAACTAGCCATTCCCTCTGAGCTGCCTCCCTCTTTCCTTTGATACCCCCCAAAACACCTGCAAAGTCATTCAGTCACTTGTTAGAAGACAACAATGCATATGTTGCAGAACCCCTTTTATTTATGCACTGGGTTAACAACTTTATCCATTACCTCAGAGTTCCTTTTGTCTAGCAGGTCTCTGGCTGACTGAAGCTCCTCCTCTCCGTTATGGAGGCGGAGCTCCAAGGCTCGCACCTCTGCCTCCCACTCACTGCGTTTGTGATTAACCATGATGTCAATCTGCCTCATTAGCTCCTGAAGTTCAGGCTCACAGGACGTCAAGACAGAGCTGGTTATGGATGACAAGATCGGTTATGACCACGAATATGACCCACTGTCTGTATTACAAGGACAATCCCTGAATTATGTTAACATACTCCCACCAAGGAGTGGGGTGTGTTTTTATTGGTTTGCAGATTTCTTAGTCTAGTTACCTGACGTCATGATCTTGAAGCGTTCCCAAAAATGCTTCCATTGTTAGTGATTCACTAATGACATCCTCGTAACAGCAGAAATCACGGTAATTTAAATCAAACAGGAATCATCTCACTCCCTGAATAAAGCAAACGTTATTATTTGGTAACCGTGGCCAGACTCTTTCCCTGCAAACGTGCAACATTCAGTTTGTGGGTCAGAAACGGATACAGACTTCCCTTTTTTAAATTATTTGTATCACAAGAAAATGATCTACCTAGTTAAACTATCCATGAACGTTTTATCTGTAGCCACTTATTACTAGCTACATGTTAAATAAATAAGCACCATTCTTCATTCAAGAAAGCTTTTAGGTTAGCAACATCTTAGCTAGCTATACAACCTTTTGCTTTAACTAGCTATCAACATAGCTGTAGTCTTAGACAGAGAGCTATTAACGATATTCGATTAACTAAACGTCAGAACTGACCACCAAACAGCTAAATAACTAGCTAGTTTTCAAGGTTTGCTCAGCCAACACTTTGTTAGGTAGCTAAGCTAACCTAGCTCTCCAGCTCGTTAGTTTGTAGTTCTTACAGCATTATGATCTCGGTGGCAGGCTAAATGACGTTTAGGGATGTCTATTCAAAATGATAACGATTTACTATCTAACGTCACGCTTAACTAAATATAGCTAAAAGTTCTGTCCTACTAGTTTAGCTAAATAAGACAGCTTTACCTAGCTAGTGTACTAAACCAGCAGGTCAGGTGCTGAAAGCTACAGTTAGGCGCAGAAACGCAAAGCACTATGGGTTGTATTTTCACACTTTAGTGAGGTTAGCTAAAGTTAGCTAGAGTTAGCTAGGGTTAGATAGGGTTAGCTAGGGTTAGATAGGGTTATCTAGAGTTATCTAGAGTTAGCTAGGGTTAGCTAGAATTAGATAGAGTTAGCCAGGGTTAACTAGAGTTAGCTAGAATTAGCTAAGATTAGCTAGAGTTAGCTAGGGTTAGCTAGAATGAGATTGGGTTCGCTAGGGTTAGCTAGAGTTAGTTAGAATTAGATAGTTAGCTAGAGTTAGCTAGAATTAGCTAGAGTTAGCTAGGATTAGCTAGAGTTAGCTAGGATTAGCTAGAGTTAGCTAGACTTAGCTAGGGTTAGTTAGGGTTAGCTAGCCAGCAGCTAAACACAGTTGTTAATAGTGTCGAAAAAATACGCCTGTAATATATGCCTTTCCCACTGCATGTGGATTACAGAAACAGTTTAGCTATTTAGCTTGTTAATCTTCGTAAATCTTAATTAAATAGTTTGAGTTGAATTAAACTTTTACAACGCTTAACATGTCTATAAACACAACAAACTTGCATTTTTGCACGTGGCTCGTTGGTCTAGGGGTATGATTCTCGCTTCGGGTGCGAGAGGTCCCGGGTTCAAATCCCGGACGAGCCCTTATCGTTTTTTTTGTTTGTTGCTCAGACGTCGTTAAATAGGCATGAAATTATAACTAACCCTCAGTTTGAACAGCATTTGTCAACGCTACTTTGATTTAACTCATATAGTGACTATGCAATGCACATTTATTAATAAATGCGTATTTATTTGTTAAATTATGAAATAATGGAATGATTATCTGGTTCATTTTGAGCGAAGAAGAAGCTTTTGTATATGGCTCGTTGGTCTAGGGGTATGATTCTCGCTTTGGGTGCGAGAGGTCCCGGGTTCAAATCCCGGACGAGCCCTACGTTTTGTGTCGCGCCGTATGGCAAGGAAATACGTTTATCTGGATCCCACTCCAAAACACGTTTTTTACGGCCATTGACACAAAGTATCTAGTGTCGTATAGCTCACGATTTATTGGTTTGTGTTTTCTAGGACCAGGGACAGAACAAGAATTTCGGCATGTTGGTTTCTCTGTAGCCTGCAATGAAAAGTATGCTAATGGACAAATAGCTTTTTCATACAGTATATCTGACCATAATTAAGTTACCCAACTAGATTCTTCATCAGCTAGTTTCTTTCCATTAGATTTGGTGAAACAGCAATTTTTGCATGAATTAATCTGAAGCAGACTTTAAAATGCACTGCCAATAGGGGGTGGCACAGCCCATTCTGATTTTAATGCCTGCCACTGAAAATGGAAAACATGAGGTAAAGGAGGAAATAAAATTTCCATCCTTTTCAGCGCCTCCCTTTTACCACAAGTTGTCAGACAATCAAAGTATCGGTTCCTTCTGAAGAATTAGAAGCTTTCATGCAATTATAAACGTGATTCATACGTCATGAAGAGTATTAATGTCACAACAATGAAGCTTGGAGGTTAGAAATGATGGCAACACAAAATAGTGCCATCACAAAATAAACCAAAACCAGTACAAAGAAAACACACTGTATTCACTGCCCACAATGGAAGCCGCCATTAACCATGTTTCTGTCTATAGTATAATGCCAATCTTTTATACAGACCTGGGTTGGTATGCGATTCAACAGTGATGTGACACCAGTCTCACTAGTTTCATCTGTTTTGATAACATCCTGGATGAATATACCATGTGGCTCAGTGAGGCAGTAAAAATGATGACTAATGCAGTGATGTAAGTCTGTCCCTCTCCAGTTAGCATGACGTTATAAATAATTCCTCTGTTGTTGTTTATCTTGTGCTGTGTAGAACACAGTCCATTTCAGGGATAATTGAAATAAAAAACTATAATTCCTTCTATTTCACATACATGTTTATTTAATACCTTTAACAGTGCATTTTAACAGATCATTTATTGCTACACCCTTTAAGAATTTTCCTTCAATAACACACTGGATAGGTGCTTGTTATTGGGCATTTTTGGAGATAATCTGCATCTGAAGGTTTCTGGAGCATACAAGTGCACAGGCCTCAGCCCACTGTGGACAAGAACCTTTGGAAAAGACCTCTACCATCTACAGTCACTTCCTACTCCACATAAACCTACCACCACATTACATAGGCTGTGGAGCCTACATCTGTCCACCACGTTATATACTGTGACTTCAGGTGAAGTGCTACAGCGGTGGATGTTGTGCGGGGGGTGTTACAGGAGCTGGAGGCTGCACACGGATCCGTGCCGTAGTTGAGCTGAGGGTGGTGTGACGAGGACAGAGAGATGGCGTCACTGATGCTCTTCCTCGATCGCCGTCGGCTGCTGTCGTGAGTACAAAAATAAAAATAAGACTTTAACACAGTAACAATTCAGCAGTACATTTTAAAGCAAGAATTTCTTAAGAACAACACAGTAAAGATTAAACAGTCATTTGTGTTTAATATTAACTATTAAAGTTGCTGCCTATCTGTTCCTGAGCATCAATAAATCCCTGCTCAGTATCATTAAAGTCTTTGCTGTGGTGAGTCACATACATTTTTATTTTTATCAGCCACTAAAGACAATCAAAAGCAGAAAACAACAGAGAAGCAGAACAGCCAAAGGCTACCGGAGAAACTGCACATTACTGCCTCTCATACACAAGTGTGTGAGATACGCTACTGAAGAAAACAAAACAAAGGACTCATAGGTTTTAAATATATTTAGAAAAAGCACAAAAGCTTCATTCACTCACTTTGTTTACATTTTTATCTTCTTTCCTGTAGTCCTGTGCTTCTGTAGTGCTTCAACATGTGTGTTAATAGTCTATTGTTTTAGTGTTACAGGGTAGGTGTCACAGTCGGTGATCCCGACTTCCCCCCAGGGTCCTACAGACCCTCGCAGCAACCCTAGCCACCTGCCTCTATCTGACTCCACAAAGGGAGACTGTGGCTTCCAAGGAAAAAATCCTCCCCTCACACTTTCCCGTTAAACTAAACTGTGCCTTTAGGCTCTGCTGTGTCAATGTGGACTGTCTCCGCCTACTCCTCTCCACAGAGGATTTAAAACACACAACAGACACGCTGCCAGCACAACAGGTTCCCCACTCCTGCGTGCACACACACACGCTCTAATTCCTCACTCAACTGAGCAAACAGCACAGGGACTGTGGAAGACGACAACAATCTCCTGACAGCAGCAGTAACAGCCTCTCTATCTCTGCTGTGAGTAGCTGTGAGTTATCTCACATTCCACTTGAACTTTTTAATAGTAGCTTATCTGTAGTAAAGTTTTAACTTTTACCTAATTTAGAGAGCACATAAAAGTCAAAGAACAGGACAATGTATTCTTGAATTCACTAGGATGCTAGAATACTGGAAGTCTCTATGTATGTGATAGAGTTTAAAATATGTAATACTACAGTTTAAAAAAAACCCCAAAAAACTAGTGTTTCAAAGCACCTGTGTGTAAAGATCTGCACATTACATGATCATCAAAAAACAAAGGAGAAACACTCCAACCTTGAGGGTTATATTCTATAACCTTGAGGGTTATATTCTATAAGCTTATACGGGTTTCTGTGCTCCAGTTCCTATTGAGTTTGGTGTTTTGTGTCAGAGACAAACAACATGTTTTGTTAAGGTCATTCATGTATTAGTCATTTCCGCATGAAAGTTCAGAACAGGTCAAAGACTTCTTCCAAGAGGTCAAAATTAAATGAATAATTCTGCACTAGCAGGTGGTCAGCAGCTTTGGTCCGGAGCAGAGTATTGTAATGATAAACACTCGCTGGGCCTGGAACAGACAACAGCCATGCCATCTGCTCCTGAATTTTAATTCAGATTTTACAGATGCTCCATACAGAGCAGACTTTCAGAAACACGAGAGAAATACCAGTCTGAATAAGATAAAACAGTTTTATCTTAACAGTTTACCTCTTACACTTGTCATTGAAATTTATATCTTATTTGTTTGTTTGTTTTAGGAAGACAAGACTCAATAAGTCAATTGTTGCTGCAGTAAAGAGAATCAGACCGATATTTCACTGAAGAGGACCTACCATTCCGGTGACAGTCCATACTGTTTAGGGTGAAGGACATTAACCCTTCCCTGCTCGGCTCGACAGTGCTGGCCTCCACCCCCCCTCAGCTGGGCAGGTGTTTCTGGAGCTGTTCTTACAGCACTCGGCACGTCCAGAGCGAGACCGCTCGCTCAGCTGCTTCGCCCTCCGGTGACCCCGCGCTCTCCTTCTCGCGACCCCCCACCTCCACGCGGTCGCCATGGTGCTGTGCGAAGACCTGGACTGCAGCGTGTGCTTCCAGCGGTATTCTCGGACCGAGCACGTACCCCGCGTGCTCTATTGCAGCCACACATTTTGTGCCCTCTGCCTGGAGAAGATGGTGCTACAGCAGAGCGGGATGCTGACGGTGCGATGCCCGCTGTGCAGGCAGGTGTCCTGCGTGCGCCGTGGACTCTCCCTGGAGGAGGCGCTGTGGATCAACAGTAGTGTGTGGGGTCGCATTGCTGACAACCAGGAGACAGAAGGGGAGAGCAGCGTCCCGGAGGAGGAGGCCTTGGCTCCAGTGGAAGCTGCACGGTGAGCATTTACCCTCTGCAACCATGAATAAGTGATTTCTGAGTAAACTATAAAGCAACTGCTTTACTACTTCTGGATCAGAGCCAAATGCACTAAATGATTACATAGTGCTGAGTTTAATCTAACACCTACATCTGTGCTAATGATAGGACTGGGTAAGAATGTCAGGTATGTTCAGGTAACTGAAGACTCTGCTTGCGTACTCCGTTTACACTCACTCTCTTTGTTATTGGCTGTCAGTGGACTGAGGGTAACCTCTAAACACACCCGACCCAGACTACAACTTCCATCGTTCCTGAAGAAACTGGGTTTCGCCAGACAGCCCCAAGAGAGGATTGTTCCTAATAGTAATGTGTGAGTGATCCTCTTATGTGTTATAATATGTAGTCTGAGCTCCTGTCAGGTTGCTCCAGCTGATATTACATAATATGAATGTAGAGACATATTTAGTTTAGCAGTGGCCATTTCCAACACTTCATATGCACGTTTTGTCTTTATGTGCAAATACATCTATCGTAAACATGGTTTGACTCATACATGCATTCCTCATTAACCACATGGATCAGTAGAAGCTATTATTTTGATGCTCTTTTGAAAGCATTTTGGTTCTCCACCTTCTTGTTTACTAAGTCACACATCAAACCCGCTTGGTTGGTCATTTCTGTTGTGGCGGGCACAACGCTGTAATGGCAACGCGCTGCTACAGTTCAAAGGAGGAGTGAACAGATGTATGGAGAGGAAAAAGCTATATAAACACTGAGCACAAAGGGATAACTGACAAAACCACACCAACCAGATCAGCTCGCAGTCCATTCGACTGTTTAATATGTGAAGTTTGCAGTAACGTGCTGATTAAACCTTTGTCGCTGCCGCTGTACTGATAAAATGCTAATGGCCTCCTTTCATCGCAGGCACATAAAATCGTGGCGAAGAGTTTAGAGGGGAGAAACGTCCTCAACAGCGTCGAGCCAAACCGCCCTCGTTCTTTCTGTACAGCAAACCTCGAGCCTCTGCCACTGTTATTTAAAACAGCCCGCCACGCGCTCAATCTGGCCTGGATTGTAAAAGTCAACATTCGAAAAAAAACAAAACGAAACCATTGGAGCGAAGCGCTCCACGCGCATCCCCATTGTGACGACAGGCTTCTCGGACAGCGTTCCACGCGTGAACAACACCGAGCCCGCGTGCTGCCGCTCCATCTGCAGGGATTTCCTCATTAAACGTTTCACCCATAATCCCTCGCAGCAGCTGCAGCCAGAACGATTTCAGCTGTTCCAGCAAAGAGCGAGTGGGGGTGGGGGGAGAAACACCAAACGTCCCAGATGCAACAAGGGGTCTTTGGAACATATGGCCCCGCTGAGAAAGACCTCCCCTTGATACTAAATACTCTCCGATCATTTTGGACATACTTTGTACCTTTTAACTTATTGTAAACTAGTTTGGTTATTTATGAATTGTTATTAATTAAAGTTTTGTTGAATTAAAATTTCTTAGCATCTTTCTGTGCTCCGTGTAACTTTATGTTCAGAACTAGACTGAGCAGATGAGTAGTGATAGGCTATGTTACTTCATACTGCTGTTCGTTTTATTACCTTAAAGTAATTACATTGCTGTTGGACTGTTAAGGTTCAAAGTTTCTCCCGGGAATGGGGCTGTCCAAGGCTTGCACTGGTCCATTCTGATCAAGATCCCATCCACACCTGCAGTCCAGTGAGGCTCCAGCCCCATTAGCATTTTGTGCAGTTTGGAATGAATGTGTGGCCGTCTCCTCTAAAACTGGGATGGAGCTTTCAATTGTTCAACTGTTTTCATTCTTTCAACTGTTACCCCAAACAAATTACACAGTACTTTCTACTATCACATGTACCATAGTCCCATAAATGAAACCAAGGCGTATAAACAGAAGAATCCTAGAAAGTATGAGTAGCCTAATGGTATCTTAGAAGCAAATTAAGTAAACATTTTCCAGGTATTAAGTAAGCATTTTCCAATTACTGATTCAACAGTAAATCTAGTAGACATAGTTTCTGTAAAACAGATATGAACTCCAAACATTCTTCAACTGCTCCTAATGTTTTAGACAGTAGCTTCAATGTTCTACTTTTTTACAAAGGCTATTTAAACCAAACAAATATGACAGATTTCCAGAGTACAGAGGGGTTTGTTTTAGCAGGCGTGGTTTCTCATGGTTTCTCATTTCATTTGTCAACTATTTTGTCACAACTTGTTCATTTGGGAAATTGCTCTGCCGGGCAAAAAAAAAAAAAACATTTCAGGAAACTTGAAATAATTCTAGCAATAAATCTAGTGTTCATTTCAGCACTGACTAAGATGAACATTAGCAGAATTATTTCAAGTTTTCTGGTCTAGACATGGATCTGTCTAGACAAATGGATTGTGCAAATCCAAAATTCTCCAAAAGGATTTCAAATCAAATCTAAAGGTGCAGAGAAGGTGCAGTAGATACAGGGGTGTCTGTCTGGGATCATGGATTTATAGACTTTATCAACTGTGCTATTGTTGAGCCTTCAAAGAAGCATGAAGTGTCATGCATACCTGAATCTTCACACTTATACAGCGAAGAGGGATCAGCAAACTAAATAAATATCAGATGTTATTTTTGACAAAAGGTGCAACACCAGTGTTTTTTACTTGGTAATGGATGTTTATTTTGGACTGAGGAAGTTGCATTTGTGCTGGTTTTGAGGCTGAAGTTAAATTATTAGATTCAATTAGATTTAAAGTCCAAACACAGATTCAAATATCCCCAGATGTGCTTTATAAATGAAATTTTCAGCCCAGTGTGTGACGCTAATGGGAGATTTCTTACTCTTTAATGTATCAGCAAAATACCAACAACACGAAAGGGTCCTTAAGATGCACACAGGGATTACGTGCTGTTTTCGCTGAGCATCTGCGACCTGTTAAACATGGAGTGGGTGTGAAGACTGGGATGGCCGTTCAGTTTTGGACCGTGTCATTATCGCGACATCACGGACAAACACACAATTATTCTACACAATTCTTCATCACCAAAACGTTGGTGATGTAACTAGGAGAGACAGACCTTTGGAAAGCGTGGAGAGACTAGGAGAGACAGAGCTTTGGAAGGCGTGGAGAGACTAGGAAAGACAGACCTTTGGAAGACGTGGAGAGACTAGGAGAGACAGAGCTTTGGAAGACGTGGAGAGACTAGGAGAGACAGACCTTTGGAAGACGTGGAGAGACTAGGAGAGACAGAGCTTTGGAAGACGTGGAGAGACTAGGAGAGACAGACCTTTGGAAGACGTGGAGAGACTAGGAGAGACAGAGCTTTGGAAGACGTGCCTTTACTGAAAAGCTTTGGAGATGTCCCTGACATTCTAAGGTCAAGGCAGTTGGACACGTAATTACAAAGGGAGGCTGGTTTTTTGAACCTTTGAAGATATTTATGATGTACACAAGTAATTCTTTTGTTACCACTCAGAGAAGTTTCCAGGTAGGAAGGAAGTGGCAAGTTCTTTAAAAAGACAAAATATCAACATTAACAGCTCTTGGATATTTCCATATATCATTTCCGTAAATGTTGACACCTGATTCGTGTGTAACGCAGGTCTCATAAACATGTGGGAAAGAGTGATATTGCTACAGAGTTTCGACTACCGGGATGTCTAACCTGCTAGGCTGCAAACGGCTTCAAGTTGCATCATGCCCACTGAGACTTTTATTGTGACGCTACATTTGAACTACTCCCATTTCACCCTTCCCTAAAAAAAATGAGTACGACACAGACATCTGTCAACACAGAAACAATTCACCCAATCCAGAACAATCAAACAGAAAACACAGACATACTCGTTAGGGAATAAGACTTTTTTTTATTGATTTTTATCAGTTTGGACAGACATGCTAGATCTCTGTACACTGTGAATGGAGAGGTAGCCCTGAATCAGACTTGCTCCTCTGAGTTGAAACATTTAAACTAGGAATGGCCTTTACTCTTAAAACAGGACCCAACTTACACACAGATATTTCGCCAAGAATGGTGTGTAGTACTGTGCCAACAGAAAAATGAAGAACATATTCACTGCTGTTTGGTACACAGCTCATAAGGGGTAGACTATATACAGTATACATCCTGTTCATGCCAAATTATATAGTAGCTTGACTCTCTACAATAGATTTAATAATTTGTTGGAATAACAAATATGTAAAAAGAAAAAAGTTCTCACAAGGTGCTAAAGCAAAAGATGAATTAATCAACCAGTGCTTGTCATCACACTCCAGTCCTCTGCACTTTTTAATAGCAACTATATGTGTACCGCTAAGCTATCGGGGTCAGTACCTTTCACCTGTGAAGGTACCAGCAAACGACCACTGAGCTTTTAAGAACAACACGGAACGAGGTCTATCTGTGTTCTTACACCGGTGATTGGTAGGTAAAGATGTGACAGTTCACAGTTGGTGCTTTTCCCTTCGAAGTGTGAGAAAAGCTGTATGATTACATCCCTTTACCTTCCATTCAGTAACAGGGGATAATATGAGGCAGCTGGGGGGGCGGG
>JAOXYF010000018.1:2601238-2611631 GCA_028565775.1 Sternarchorhynchus goeldii | reverse complement strand
ATTGAACCCTATGGATTAGGAATGGGATGTCACTTAAGCTCATATGTGAGTCAAGGAAAGTGAGCGAATACTTTTGGTAATATAGTGTATATACAACTAACCAACTAACCCAAACACAATATAGTGTATGTATTAAAAAGGAAATGCATAGTTCACGCAGATATTTCACTAAAATCATGGCAGATGAGATCCATTTGAAGCACTTTTGTCTTTTTACACCTGGTGATCAACGGAAGGCTTAATTCACTAATAAAGATCAACGCCTCAAACATGCACAGTTACCGAACAAATAACATTATGGTGGCAATATTCAAACTACATTATTTACCATTCACTATGTGTGAATGGTGAAATTATTATTTTTTTTAATTACTGATAATTGATAACAATGATTACTTAACTGCAAAATAAGTTTTTAGGTTGTTGAAAAGGTCATTTAAATTTACAGTGACTCTGACGAGAGTTTCTATACTATAGATTGAACTGAAGAAAAACTGGGCAAATTTCTGTACATTAATTTCAATCTGACCGAACATAATTTTGACAATTGGTGGCTTGCGCCTCTGTAGTAAGAACCACGGACAGGACCACGGACAGGACCACGGACAGGACCACGGACAGGACCACGGACAGGACCACGGACAGCGCCCTAGAACCCAGTCCATACGAGCAGTGCATTAATACACGCTGTCCTATCACCATGACAACAAGTTCCAATCTGTTGGGCAGAAGGTGGGGGCTGTGGTGGAGATGCGTCATCAGAAACCGTGGCATCCTGCAGGCCGACGCCCCCCACACCGGTAGCGCACGATCTCCTCAGTCAGACGTCTTGGAGGACGTCCCAGTGTTTAAGAGCGGACTCCACACAGTCGGCTCCAGCCCTCCTTCCTCCCCCGCCTCACGAGTTCAGCACTCGTTCCCGAGTCAGAGCGGCTGGGACGATGAAGTCACTTAATTCACGCTCAACGAGGGATTCGCTTTTGATTCACCATGAAAGGTGTCCCATAATGCAGTGCAGCTGAACGTCCCTCTGCCCGCCTAACGAGCCTCTCTCACTCAGCACCGGTGTGAGCCGGTTCACTCTCATCCAGTGAGCCATAACCCACCCTAGGGGAAGTAGAAGGTGACAGCACCACACACACACACACACACACACACACTCACTACCAATTAGGTGATGAGACCGTCGCCTCTCTAAGGGATGCTGTCTTTCATTACGCTCAGATGCCCTGTGGCTGAGTAGGAAGCCTGATCACTCAGGGCTCCTCTTCAGCGCTGTACTCTCTCTCTGCTCAGGCTGAAGCCCACGTTCTCCTTTGGCATGAAAGCTCTTGAAACCTTGAAACAGCCACACACCAGATTTTTTTTTGAAAATTACAGCTAGCAATAAATTGAGGAACAGGAGTGTGAGGATGAAGCAGGGGAGGGTGGTGCTGTAGATGAAGCAGGGGAGGGTGGTGCCGTAGATGAAGCAGGGGAGGGTGGTGCCGTAGATGAAGCAGGGGAGGGTGGTGCCGTAGATGGCGCATGTCCTCACTGCCTCTGTGAAGACCAGCGTCCACAGGGCACCAATATTTCACAGTGTTCCACCTTAGAGCGCAGCTCAAAGAGGAAGGAGGATAATCAACTTCACTCTCCCATTCCTGACTGTGTCTCCCTGGAATTACTCAATCCCTCGCTGTTAAAAACCAGAGACTTTAGGCTTAGCGATCTGAACTGCACTGTGCTACTGCACTAAACAACCACTGCCTGAGTAAAAGCACAGCGACAAAATAACAGTTGGATTCTTTGGACTGACGGTTCGGTGTTAAACGTCTGCTGGATATCTCTCCCACTCCCGTTAGCTCAAGGCCTTGAAGAAAAGGCAGAGTCTCAGTCGGCTTCAGGCAGGGAATGTGGAACAGACCCGTACCATCTGTTCTCTGTAAAGGAGCAAACTTCTCACACACAGAACAGTAACTATTATAACGTACAGTCGTACCTGAGCTGAGGATACGTACTAAGAACAGTGACATCTACTAATAAACACAAATGTAGAGATTCAGTTCATTACTAAAAAATAAATGTAAGATAAAATCACAAAAACATAAAAAGATTAAACCTATTTTAAGATTAAACCTATTTTAAGATTAAACCTATTTTAAGGTGTTGGTTGAAATGATGAGCAGGTTCTATATTTATCCTGTGTTCATAAGCCAGAGATGCAGGTCAGGATCAGTGCAGGAATACAGTATGTACATCCATAAAACAAGCGATTCTTTGCCATACAGGCCTGTTCAGTTTCTTTCTGAGGTATGGCAGCAGTGTGAGCTGAGGTCAGAGTGGTAACCTGAGGTCAGGGGTGAGGTCGAGGTGAGGTCAGAGTGGTAACCTGAGGTCAGGGGTGAGGTCGAGGTGAGGTCAGAGTGGTAACCTGAGCTCGGAGGTGAGGTCAAAGTGAGGTCTTCATATCCCCACTCTTATCTACTGGCTCTAACACGCAGGCTTTTATCCAACAGTCTCACACACAACCAACACCCAGCACAGCATTTACTGAGGAAGTGCTTTTACTGAGGAAGTGCTTTTACTGAGGAAGTGCTTTTACTGAGGAAGTGCTTTTACTGAGGAAGTGCTTTTCAGCAAAGTGACAACAGCAGCAGTTTCCCTGTTATCCAGGGGATCGATTAGATGCTGTAGTCAGAGACAGATAGAATGAAAACAGACGAAAGACAGAGAGAGAGAAAAACACAGAGAGGGAGAGATAGAGAGACAAGGACAGGAGCTTAACAGCCCAGTCTCTGCTAGCAAAGTGATTTAGGTGTGAGCTAGACTGTGACGCACTGGCTCATCGGGCCGATGGAGGCAGGAGGCTAACATGATTGGTTTAGACCCTCAGAAAGAAGAAACAGGCAGACACCTGTCACCAGCGTGAGTAGAGGAAAGTGTCTGGGTAACATTTCACTCGATATTCTAGAGCTAAAAATTATTTTCAAAGCAAGAGAATGAAATTCCTTTCTGAAACACACCCGTATGTTATATACATACAATCATCTCCACATGGAGATTACGCACAACATAAATGAGATCATAAATAATCACAAATACAGTCTTAGGAAATATCAGTGCTCAGACAAATGAGAGTTGAAAACTGGCCCTCTACCAAAACTGGCCCGCTACTAAAACTGGCCCTCTACCAAAATTGGCCCGCTACCAAAACTGGCCCTCTACCAAAACTGGCCCTCTACCAAGCTCTGCAGTGTTGGATGTTGTTAGCCGTGTGCTAACCTCCTTCATTAGCATCGTATTACTCTCCTCGAGCAGCCACCTACACCTGCCACATTCCATCAGAGTTGTCGTGGAAACCAACCCAGCACTGCATTGATATTCCAGCCCACCAGAGAAGAGTCTTTAGCTGTGCTGCGAAGCTCCAATCTTATCACCATGGTGACCCATTAGAAAACAACGTTTAAAACAGACATTCTGCTTGGTTATGCTTAAGTATAACCAGAGTCAAGCTTAATGTCAGACAAAATGAGTTGATTCATCGTAATTAACATGAACGTTATAGGAGCTTCAGGCCTTATTTACATAAAGACATGGTCTTCTGAAACACTGCATATGTGGTGTGTGGATGACCTTTGGGTGCTGGGCCTCTGGTGGAGGAGGAACCGAAACACAGTGAAGGTGTGAAGGTGTTTCCACCTGGCGTGATGCTGGAAGACATCAGGCTCTCTTCTGTCAGTGAAAACTGCACCATCAGACTGTGGTGCAAATGCACAGTTCAAAGTCAAGCTTGAGCCTGCCTTGGAAACTAGAAACCTAATGATTTGGCCTTTTGAATCAGCTGCCAGTCCTACACTTGAGAGAGGAAGGAGCATATATCAGCTCCCAGGCTGGATGTGTTCAGCTCAGTGCTCTCAGACCAGAGCTGCAGCAGGGAGGACTTGCTTTATGCACATAACTTACTAGTCCTGATCCAGTGATGCTTTCACCATCGACTGTCTTACAAGTCATGGCTGATTTTCACCGATTAATGAAAACGTAAGATATCTGTATTAACTATAAATGGTCATGTGCGCGCGCACACACACACACACACACACACACACACACACACACCTGTATGTGGTTACAAACCGAGACGTGAGGGAAGCTGTTCAGACTGCACAGCCATCAGGGTTGTGCTCTCCACACACAGCCGTTTTAGATCTCAGCCTTCAGCTCCTCTCTCCACTGGCTTCTACATGCTGACAGCCAGATCTGACAGCTCACCTACCAAAATCTGCACTGAGCTGCTTAAACTCAACATTCCAGTTCAGTCTACTGACCACCACAGTCTCCCTATTCTGCAATACGTCAATAATGGATGTGAACCAACTTGAAGATGCTTGACTCCTTAATAGTGATTTGCAAATGCAAACCTTCTGTATGAAGCTTTTCTGAATGTTTTGTAGATTTGCGATAAAACGATCATCCTAGACACTACAGAAGCAGCTAGAAAAGCTAACAGTTCTACTACCAAAGTAAGAGTAACAGTTCTACTACCAAAGTGATCAGCTTGTTATAAGATGCTAGAAGCCCTAGTATATTACAGCTTCAGTCCAAATCAAAAGGGAGATTGTATCTTGCTAAGAATTTGCTGGGTCTTTACTGGAATGTCTTTTCTGGTGGAGTCTGCTCTTGTACACTGGCCTAGATCCACACACCAGGGAACAGTGCATCCAATAGTTCTCTTATCTGCTTCCTTACAATGAGGCCGAGGAACCCAGGAGCCTTCGTTAGACAGGAGCCCTGCAGAACTGCAGGGAAATGCTGGACTAACCTCTTATCAGCAAGATCTGTTTTATTGCCCACGAGCATGATGATGACATCACTGCCTCGCTCAGTTCTGACATCATCAATCCATTTGGAGGTTTGCTGGAATGAATTCACATCTGATAAAAAGACAAGGACAGAAAAAGAAAGACAGAAAGACATAGATAGATAGATAGATAGATAGATAGATAGATAGATAGATAGATAGATAGATAGATAGATAGATAGATAGATAGAGAGAGAGAAGAGAGAGAGAGAGAGAGAGAGAAATTGAATTATTGAGTTTAGTAGAGCCTTAAATTCATGTTTCTTACTGATCCATTTATAATTTCTCTCCATAATGGCAGCTGGGAGAAGTATGCAGAGAAGATGGATGTTCACTGGGTGACCTCATCTCTACCAATAGAAAAACACTGTTTTGCAAGACTTAACATAACATACTGGCTGCTGTCTGAAAGCCATGAAAGTAACTGCATTTTTCAGGCAGAAACTTACAATTGCTGGAGACAGATGAGACTGTGACACTGTAATACTGAGATCAAAGCCTGCAATTCATCTGAGACAGACAGTAACAGCTTTCCTTCTGCTTCAAGGTCAAACTTCCTCTGACTCAGGAGAATTTAGCCTATAAAATCACAATTTGCTATTCATCTCCCCAAGACAACAATATCAAAGCTATCATGTTCTACTGTGCATTGAAAACATAACGTACTGTAGTCTCCGACAGCCATGGGGCAAACGTGAGGACAATAAACCTGTCTTGTTTTTATTGGGCAGAGTAAAAGCAAGTGGATTACACAGGGCATGAACACACGGTCCAGTGATGCTGGGTTGTTATCTAGCTCATAACATCACATGGCAACCACAACTATGCAGTTGATCTGATTTAGTTAGACTAGTTAGATCTGTGGATTAGTCCGTTTGATTGATTAGTTTACAGCAGAGGATGTCATAAAAGTATGTTTTTTACCTTGTAGTCTTTCATTAATGTGTGTGAGGGTGTGTGAGCAGCAACACTCACTCGTAATGTCGTACACCACCACAGCGACGGTGGAGTCACGGATGTAGCTGGGGATGAGGCTCCTGAACCGCTCCTGTCCTGCTGTGTCCCACAACTGCAACCGCACCTGCAGCACCATCCACAAAACAAACACCATCAGACACAATTCAGCAAGCAAACACACACACACACACACACACACACACACACACACACACACACACACACACACACACACACACACACACACACAGGATCGGGGTAGAGAACAACCTACACAGCTGTAAGAGCCAGATTTACATTACATAATATACATTATATAATATACATCAGTTTTTGATGAATAAGAGGACAGTGAAAACATTGAGAGTGTAGGAGACTTACTGTCCTGTCCTCCAGATACATGGTTTTTGATAGAAAGTCTATACCAATCGTCGCCTGCAAGGGAGTGAGCAAACATCACAGAGGTAAGCAAGATCATTTCACTAAGTCCAGTCACACACACTGCAGGCATCACACAGCCAAACACTGGAAAGACCTTCTGCCTCCTGCTGAAAGCAGCAGACACTAATGTGGTACTGCACGTGCTTCTGGGCTGCTGGAGCTGGAATCGACAAACGTCTTCCCTCGTCTGTCATTCTAATGGGGGAAGAGCAGGTGTGTGAGACGCTTCCACACACCTCACCACTGTCAGTCGTCTTTAATAGTACTTCACCTGAGATTTGGAAATAATTGCTGCTGACCATGGATTGTATACACACACACATGCATGTCTACACAGAGGGGGCTAGGGTTAGGGTTAGGGTTAGAACAGAAGGGGTAGTCCAGATCATCTGTACCAGGCTGTACCATGGGACAGGTCACTGAAGAACCTCAGATGAGCACTGTAGAGAAGTGTGAAGCTGAGCCTCACTGTCTGAGACACAGCGCTCTCACACCAGTACAACCATCACACCAGTACAACCATCACACCAGTACCACCATGACAACAGTACAGCCATCACACCAGTACAACCATCACACCAGTACCACCATGACAACAGTACAACCATCACACCAGTACAACCATGACAACAGTGCAGCTATTCTCCAACACTCGTCAAATACCAAACAATTTAAAAAGAGAAGCATGTGGCAAACTGCACTGAACAGCTAAAGAGTGTCACACATGTACTTCAGATCCCTCCAGTATCCCTCCAATATCCCTCCAGTATCCCTCCAATATCCCTCCAATATCCCTCCAGTATCCCTCCAATATTCCTCCAGTATCCCTCCAATATCCCTCCAATATCCCTCCAATATCCCTCCAGTATCCCTCCAATATCCCTCCAATATCCCTCCAGTATCCCTCCAGTATCCCTCCAGTATCCCTCCAATATCCCTCCAATATCCCTCCAGTATCCCTCCAATATCCCTCCAATATCCCTCCAGTATCCCTCCAATATCCCTCCAATATCCCTCCAATATCCCTCCAATATCCCTCCAGTATTCCTCCAATATTCCTCCAGTATCCCTCCAGTATCCCTCCAATATCCCTAATGCCCCACTTTCTCCAACCAGAGTTTTTACCTTGTGTATTGGATGGAGTGTTTTAACTGTGACTCTTAAGTCATGATGAGATACAAAAGCTTCCAGAAATGTAACTGTGATGTTTAGATTTACAGCATGTATGTATGTACATATGTGTGCTGGGTTTGACCTCTATTAGTCTATACAGCATACCTAAACATGCTTCTGGAAGGGTGTGTGTGTGTGTGTGTGTGTGTTCCCAGCAGAGTGATTAGCAGCACGGTCACGCACCAGTTTCCGTGGCAATGCCAGCCACTATCCTGCTAGCCTGACCACAGCTCCACTTTCTCCCCACTCCCCTTGCCTGCATGCTTCTGTCCCTCCACGTGTCCCACACTCCAGGTCTATGTCTCTCTGTCCCTCCACGTGTCCCACACTCCAGGTCTATGTCTCTCTGTCCCTCCACGTGTCCCACACTCCAGGTCTATGTCTCTCTGTCCCTCCACGTGTCCCCACTTGCACTCTCTTACAGACCAAGCAGACAAATCAAATTAAACTAAACTACATTAAAGACAGAACTCAGAAATGACTGCAGGGGACGTAAGACAATGAGGTACAATATGACAGTGATTCAAACTGGTTGGAGCTAAATGTGTCCGTGCTCACCACCCCCTGTATGTGATGTGACCAAATGAAACAGAATGTTCTTAGCTGTCCTAAGAATGGCAGCTATTGTTACTAGTGAGGGTTTTTTCTTATGGTTTTAACTTATGTTAAAATATGTTTTCTATCAGAGAAAACAAAACTTTTGAATAATTTATAACTTATTTTTTGAAGAACAAGTGAAAATGAGAGCGAGCACGTGAGTGAGACCAGAGAGAGAGAGATACACAGAGAGAGCCAGTGTGAGAGAGAGAACAGTACTACCTCTACAGCCTCTGCGTTAAATATAGAATCCTGCACAGCAAGAGAGATGCTTGCATAAACATTTCTACGTAGAACAAATAATTCATGCGTTTTTCAATAATTAAGCAGTAGCCGTTGCAGCTGTTAAACCTCCACAAAACCAAATCTTGCCCTGCTTCCCAGGACAGGACAGGACAGGACAGGACAGGACACTGGGAACAGGAGGGAAAAGACCCAGCACATTCCAACTAACTGCCTATAAAAATCGTGGCATGTATTAAAGTCTTCCTGGCTGTGTTTACTCTGATTGGTCTGAACCATGCATGTAATTTTAAAAGAACAAAGTGCTAGAACAGCCATTTTCTCCAGCTTATTTAAAGGCATTTGTAGGACGCCATCTCCTATAAACATATTTACATACTGATATAGTCGAACCTACAGTTTAGAAACAAGAACCCTAGCTGAGCTGAACCATGAAGACTCCAGTGTATGAACATGACTCATAAAAACAGAGAGAGAGAGAGAGAGAGAGAGAGAGAGACAAAGACAGACAGAGAGAGAGAGAAGGAGAGAGAGAGAGAAACAGAGAGGCAGAGAGACATAAAGACAGAGCGAGAGAGAGAGAGAGAGAGAGAGACAAGGACAGACAGAGAGAGAGAGAGAGAGAGAGAGAGAAAGAAACAGAGAGGCAGAGAGACATAAAGACAGAGAGAGAGAGAGAGAGAGAGAGGATGTAACATGTCACACAGCTAACCGCCATGAAAAGAAATCTTAAGTACATGAAAAAAACTCACAAACTTGCTCACAAACTTCTAGCCTGAGTGGATCCCAACATGTCAGTGGGAAATGTTTATCTGTTTATCTTCCCATTTGCATGTAATTAAATTAGAGCACTGAAGCACATACACGCCCCCAGGTGTCCCAGCGCTGCAAGATCACCTGAGTGTAACACTGCACTTTACACACAGAAACAAATCAAACTCAAAGAACACAGCGCCACACACGGCCATCGCTTTAAAGCGCCCGCTGGATCAGCCAACTGCTATTACAGATTGAAGCTGCTCTCAAGGTTTTTTTAACCTGAACACAGCACGTCTGCACAGGGCACCACAGCCTCTGCTGGTCTGATCATTTAGCATCGTTAGCCCTCAATGTCTGAAGATAAATTGCAGTACAATAGCAAAACGCATTTAATGAAGCTCTATTTACGTGGATCAGTGCAGCTCATCTACAGAAGGACGACATCACACGGCAGATCTGATGGCCTCTAGTCGATGGCCTGACAGCTCTGCTGTGGTTACACATATTTCACACATTCCTCCCCCTGCAGGTCAGCCATGACTGACTGTGGTTCAGCCCAGTGGTCCATGTGGGAGACTGCAGTGGTTTTCTTAAGGAAATGGGACGTCTCAGAGTGAATCTATGAAACACTTAGTGATCGTTGTCCGGTACAGTTCCCGCTAGGACTCCATAGCCTGGAATTCTGAGTTGCATCCCTTTCAGTTTGTTTAATCGCTAAAATTTACAAAGCAATTACACAGCATGTTGTTTACTGAGAAGCAAAAATCCTGTGTAAATTATACCAGATGCATGATTGCTTACTGATTGTAATAAAAATATATTGCATATATATATATATATAACAGAGTTTATTAATAACATAATTAGAATTAAAACAGTTACAGTGTGCTAGTTTAGGGAACTACAGGATGAGAATGTGAGTGAGAGGGAGACAGCAGGGCGGGGCCTGTCCTGCAGGACCTTAGACAGGATGAGAATGTGAGTGAGAGGGAGACAGCAGGGCGGGGCCTGTCCTGCAGGACCTTAGACAGGATGAGAATGTGAGTGAGAGGGAGACAGCAGGGCGGGGCCTGTCCTGCAGGACCTGGGCAGCCTGGCCCTGCCTCTCACTGCAGCTGCAGCTATTTCTGTCTGCCTGCAGCAGGATCAAAAAACCCTAGCAGCACCACTGCAGCACTAGTTTGATAAGACTACAGTCCCCAAGCTACTCCAGAGAGAAAAAAGAACCACGAAAGAACTATTTTTGGTGTGAAACTGAAGGGAACAACAGACTAGGAGTGTGTGTGGAACACAGCCGCCTCCGTTCAGGAGTGTGTGTGGAACACAGCCGCCTCCGTTCAGGAGTGTGTGTGGAACACAGCCGCCTCCGTTCAGGAGTGTGTG
>JAOXYF010000018.1:2588563-2599773 GCA_028565775.1 Sternarchorhynchus goeldii | reverse complement strand
GCCTGGATGCTGGGGGCTGGGGGGAGGGCTGGGCACTGGTAACATACGTGGTGCAGGACAAAGGGACCGGCTTAGACAATGTCTGTATAACAGAAGAAGTGTGGACCGATGAGCCTCAGATTTGGGTTTACAGGCTCCTCTAACTATGAGAACACATTAATCATTTCACACCACTCTTACAGTATGTGCCGCAATCAGCACTTTTTCCAAAAGTCCTATTCATGCAGTATTCTCTTGTAGGAAGCCTGTCTACATTCAGGAGGGAGGATGGGGGCAAAAAGAAAGAGAGAAAGAAAAAAAGAACAAATAGCAAAAGAGAGCAGAGCAGAGGAGGAGGGAGAGCTCCAGTAGAGGAGGAGGGAGAGCTCCAGTAGAGGAGGAGGGAGAGCTACAGTAGAGGAGGAGGGAGAGCTCCAGTAGAGGAGGAGGGAGAGCTACAGCAGAGGAGAAGGGAGAGCTACAGCAGAGGAGGAGGGAGAGCTACAGTAGAGGAGGAGGGAGAGCTCCAGTAGAGGAGGAGGGAGAGCTACAGCAGAGGAGAAGGGAGAGCTACAGCAGAGGAGGAGGGAGAGCTACAGTAGAGGAGGAGGGAGAGCTACAGTAGAGGAGGAGTACTGCTGGACCCTGAAGTGCCTCTCTGTTAAATCTCCTTATCAGGTAAAATGTAATGCACACACACACACACACGAGCACACACAACATATACACACACACACACACACACACACACACACACACACACACACACACAAAGACTGCAGCCTAGAATTTGTACATCCACTGGGTCTTTATTTTTTGGGTTAAAAACCTTCTGAGAGCCTCCATATGGTCCCAATTTAAGAAATGTATTGCTAAACGAGAGATTTTTGACAGTATGATTTGGGACACAAACACATTTACAGTCTCTCCTACTCCTTCTCTTATACACATATACTCAAACACACACACATACACACACAAACAAACAAACAACACATCCGTTTTGGATAATATGTCAAAGCAGCAGCTAATAGAAGTTCCTTCCTCTTCACCATGCAAGTTCCTTTTTAGATTTAATTAGAAAATATGACGCTTGGAGAGACAGCAGCTCCCTGGAGAGAGCTAACACAGGCTCTGCTTCCCTGGATAGAGCTAACACAGGCTCTGCTTCCCTGGATAGAGCTAACACAGGCTCTGCTTCCCTGGAGAGAGCTAACACAGGCTCTGCTTCCCTGGATAGAGCTAACACAGGCTCTGCTTCCCTGGAGAGAGCTAACACAGGCTCTGCTTCCCTGGATAGAGCTAACACAGGCTCTGCTTCCCTGGATAGAGCTAACACAGGCTCTGCTTCCCTGCGCCTCCAGTACTGTAGGGCATGAAACAAACCCAAACTGAACCACAGGGAGAGTGGAACACTCTGCAGACCACAGGGATATTTAGTGACAAGATAGCAGAAGTGTTTGGTTATTTAGATAATAGATCCAGTCATGGACAGTTGAAACACAATTGCCTCCAGGTTTTTGCTTCCAGGCTCCCTGCAGGCATTTGTAATGAACATAGATAACAGCATGCAAAGGACCGAGAGTATATTAAGTCTTCTGTGAAATTCAGAACTGTGGAGGTCAAGTGTGCGTGTGTGTGTGTGTGTGTGTGTGTGTGTGTATGTGTGTGCGTGTGTGTGTGTGAGAGAGTGTAAGTTTGTATATGTGCACACACACATATATGTGTGTGTGTGTGTGTGTATGAGCATGCATGCTAGTGTCCACGAGTGTGTGTGTTTGTGTGTGTGTTTATGTTTGTGTGTGTGTTTGTGTGTGTGTGTGTTTGTGTGTGTGTTTATGTTTGTGTGTGTGTTTATGTTTGTGTGTGTGTTTGTGTGTGTGTTTATGTTTGTGTGTGTGTTTATGTTTGTGTGTGTGTTTATGTTTGTGTTTGTGTGTGTGTTTATGTTTGTGTGTGTGTGTTTGTGTTTGTTTATGTTTGTGTGTGTGTTTGTGTGTGTGTTTATGTTTGTGTGTGTGTTTGTGTGTGTGTTTATGTTTGTGTGTGTGTTCGTGTGTGTGTTTGTGTGTGTGTTTGTGTGTGTGTTTATGTTTGTGTGTGTGTTTGTGTGTGTGTTTATGTTTGTGTGTGTGTGTGTCTGTCAAATGATTCAGATAAGAAGACAGCAGCATAACTCAAACAGAGTCCCGGCCAAAATGTCTATTTAGTGAACACCTTATTTAATAAAATCAGTCAGTGGATGGGAATGCAGGGTCGTTTGGCATGTTGAACTCTGGGAGTGTTGAACTCTGGGAGTGTTGAACTCTGGGAGTGTGTTCTTCAGAGCCTTCAGGGGTATGCACACAGAGAGTGTAGGGCATGGTCAGTGTGCACCAGGGTGCGTGGACGGTGTGCACCACAGGGCGTGGCTGGCGTGAACCAGGGAGCAAGGCAAGGCAGATGACACACTGACAGCGGTGGGAAGCGGAGCACGCTGGCACACGCTGGCACACGCTGGCACACGCTTACCTGGTACGTGTTGTCAAAGCTGTCATACATGAAGCGAGTGATCAGAGACGTCTTCCCCACTGCAAGAAAACAAAAGGTAGAGAGAGATGTTAAAATGACAGCATTCAGGTGGAGCAGCATTCAGGTGGAGCAGCATTCAGGTGGAGGGTATGTGTGGGGTGGCAGGGGACCAGGTGGAGGGTATTTGTGGGGTGGCTGGGGACCAGGTGGAGGGTAGCGTGGGGTGGCTAGGGACCAGGTGGAGGGTAGCGTGGGGTGGCCCGTGGACCAGGTGGAGATGTTTGGGGCAAACTTGATGATGAACCAGATGACTGACAAGTGACCTAATTAATAAACAAGAGCTGCCCAGAGAGATGTCAGGGATGTCATAGGACGTCGTAATTACATTTAATAGTTAATAATTATGCTTATTACAGACGGCTGGTGCTAAATCATTTTAGGCAAAAATCTAAGCATAAATAACTGCAGAGCATTTTCCTCTAGGGGAGTAATGGATGTAATAAACCTGTCACCTGTCACCTGCAACGTAACTGAAATACATGGCAAAAAGCAAGTTCTTTGCCTGTTCAAATGTCAGGAACACCAGTGTTTGCACAATAGAGCAGACATTAATAGAGCAGAAAGCATCAAATGAGAAGCCATTACAGTTCTGGGTTCTCCATGACATTTATTATAACTGAAGACACACAGCAGTAACAAACCAACACCCTTCTGAAGGGCTGAAAGCATAAACTAAACATTCAGGAATATAATAGAAATCTGGTGATGCATTTTCAGGGTAGGATGAGCTCACAGGCACTGTGACTTATTTTTAAGTATAACTGTTAAAACATTTAAATACCAGAACAGTTCAAATAATAAAACTCATGCAAAACACATTTGAGCCTGGAGACCACAAGCAGAACTATTACAATATAGAAAAGATCATAAGATAACATTCATTTTGATGACAATCAGTATACCATCAAAACGACACACTACCTAATATACACATTACACCAGCAGACACTGGAACACAGAGATAAATACATATCAACAGAGATACACACATGTATACACACACACACACACACACACACACACACACACACACACACACTCAAAATGCTTAAATATACTCAGATACTCAGTACTTCCGATGCAGTAAGGTGTGAGAGCAGGATTTTTCTTCACAGTGTGTTAGCAATGACAGGCAGCTGTGGGTCACAAGTCATTTAAATGCTAATTTGCCCAAAGACAGAGCTTAGTCTGTGTTTTACAGCGAGGATGATGGCCCTGCATGCTGTTCAGATTCATGTCCAAAGCTTCAGAGCAAATACACAACGATGAATTTAGTTTTGCCCACCCAGCGCCTTCGAACAAAGGAGGGTTATTGATCTTCTGTGTGGACTGAGAGTGATGCAGGTGTGCACACTTGTGAGTGAATGTGTGTGTGTGTGTGTGTGTGTGTGTGGTGATGTCTGGGTGTGGCATTCACAGCGGAGGGATAATTGCTTCATCAGAAGAGAGGCAGAGTTGCTATAATAGCAGGTGCCTTTCTGATCACATGTCAAATACATCACACACCACAAACTCTGCCCTCTATAGATTGAGCACATTAAACCCAAACTGCAGCAGTAATCACAAGCATTTAATTAAGCTGAGCAATTAAGACTCAGTTTGGACTCAAATCCAACTAAAAGGGGAGGGTCCTGAGTTTAGCCCTGCCTCTTAGACCTAAGCTTCTTGAAATCGATTGGCTCACAGTTCTCTCATTGGCTTCCTGATGGATGACAGAGCAGTATGCGTCTAATTTTAGTCCTGTTAAATATTTAATATGGTGTCATTTGGTGGAGCAGGGGGGCACATGACATTTTTCAGTTAATCACCTGTGCCAGACAGAAGAGGCGCGACGGCTTAGTGGTTAACATTTCCTCTGATAGATTACATGTTCACTTTCCTGTTTGTTTCAGTCTCTCTCCAGCACAGCCATTAGTGCAGCAGTATTGGATCATGGCTCCACACGCCCGGGACAACTGGGGAGGGGAGGTCTGGGTTAAGTGGTTCTTATAAAATGAAAGGATGAGACAATGAAGTCACGTTGAAGCAAAAGTTATGTTCATAACAAATCAATGTTTGCCTTTTCCCTCTCTTGTTTGATGTAACATGAATATAATGATTTTCAAGACTCAAGTCTGAGGTTTGAGGATCTGGCGGGTTACAAAGACTTTAAGATGTCCAATACTCTCCAGGATTGGTGGAAGTAACACAATAGGCGTGCGTGCAGTTCTTCTAATGACCACCAGAGGCGCCAAGGTCCTTTAGGAGTGTCGACCGTAGTCCATCATTTCTTCATTTCGGTCTGAGGTTACTGAGTTCATGGGCAGGCATTTCCTGACTGATACCTGCTGTTACCCAGCGAGGTGGAGAAGAATTCAAATGGCTGTTCTCGCTTCACTGAGACAAAGATGCTGCATCTGACAGATGCTCCTGGGACTCTCCCACCAACTCAAACGCCACTCTCCAGGGGAACTCACTTTCTTGTCAGAGAAGATCTTGTTAGCTTCAAGCTCCGCTGCATCTGTGATTTAGTTGGATTAGATATTTCCGGAATACAGTTTGAGGTATAAGGGGCAGAAGGGGAAAGGACATTCATCAGCCTGACAGTCGGTGTAGGAGAAGTTCAGCTCGTCTGCACAATTCTGAATTCCAACCATCCATCTGAGCTGATTTATTCTTATATCACAGTGGGTCTCTAAACTAATTCTAATGTCATATTTTGCCTCAAACCAATGTATCAAACTGTTACCAAGCAACAGTTCAACAAAGAAAGTACACAACGTACACAGTTCAACACAAAAGTATACTGTAGAAATGGATAAACAGTATGGATTTCAAAACTACAGAAAGTCCAGTACAGGAACTTTACTGCAGACGCCTGAGATGTTACGCCTGGGATGTTACATTTCTAATTTGGCATGTTAATGACAACAAAAAGCTTAATGTTTAACACACACAACGTGCTGTTTAACACACACAACGTACTGTTTAACACACACAACGTACTGTTTGTCATTGTTAAAGAAGATTACAATCCCATGCTTGTCTTCTTGCCATTTTTATTATTGTTACTTCATTATTATCTGCACCGTTGACAGTTAAATGCGTTATTTACTTCCAGCGCACTTCCATAGCCCGTTTGTTCTCTTCACAAAGCTTCGAAACTTGAATGCGAAAACCAAACATGTCTGTGTTCAACAAGCTGGGGGAGCCAGTAAAGATGAGCTTCTTAACATTCATCTACCATTTTACTTCATTAAGCCTTTTGTTGCTTTTCTCACCTGCGGCCTCCTCCAGGATCCACGTCCTCAGCACGGACACTGAGGAGCTCTGAGGAGCTCTGAGGAGCTCTGAGGAGCTCTGAGGAACTCTGAGGAGCTCTCCATGGATCATGAGCATAACACACCATTGTTTTAGCATTTTACTATTAATTACAGGAAATGCAGGATACAATTCTTTTGAGGTTTGGGGGGGGTTCTGTGAGAAATATGTTTATGTAACCTAATCTCTTATGGTTTAGAGTTTTTTTTTAAATTATATAATAAATGAATGATACAGTGGTAGAGTTGCATTCAGTAGTGTCAAAATGTTTTGGCGCTTGGAGTAAAAATGGAGGTGACCTTCACGCTGTTCAGTTCAGACAAGAGACTTCAGAGAAGAACCTCAGAGGAGAACCTCAGAGGAGAACCTCAGAGGCATAGAACTACCTCCAGTTGAGTCATTAAGGTCATGCATGTACACCCTGACTCCCTAAAGGTGCCTTCTATCTGTTACCTGTTCTAAACCTCACAATAAGGAAGAGGTAATAATGTCAATCAGTCTGGAGAAAGGCTGCTGAATGGGCAGGTATAAAGGCCTGGTGGAGACAGGGCTTTGCTAAAGCAGGTGGACAAAGCCATCTGTCTGGCCTGGCTTACCTCTGACACTCAGCTAAGAACTTCCAGGAACAGTAACATGCACATTCATCATCTTATTAACATCTCACTGATCTGAGGACAGGAGCACAATCATTAATTATTTTGGAAGCTATAAATAAGTGGTTCATGTGTAGTGGACAGTGCGTTCAGCCTACAGCTGGCATTTCTGACCGTATCTGTGGGCAGTGCATGATTAAGAAGCAGGTTTGGTCCTGATGACCTTACTCTTTGCTAGGCTTATAAAACAGTTGCATGTGCTTGTTGTATGTTATGTAACAGACTGGGCTTCAGGTTCAGGTGGCCTTCAAACGTACAAGCTCAGATCAGAATCAGGTTTAGCCCTGAACTGACGAGACGGCACATCACTGGACTCTCTCTGGGGCTCGGGCAAAACTGTACCACCACACCTGCACTAATCAGCCCTGTGAACTTGTTCAGTCCAAACTGTGACTAAACACTGAGGACTAAAGAGACTCTCAGCTCTGCCAAAACCTCTCGCAGCAATATGAATTATGAAAGACTACGGCAAGAGCACTTATCAGCCTGAGTAATTATCTTAATTTGGGCCTTCTCTTTTTGTTCCTGTATCTGCCAGGAAGGATACCATTTAGAATGGTAATTAGTAATTATGCTAATTATCATCCTCTCATTAATCAATATCTGTGTATGTTTGGAAACACAGGTCATGGGAAGGCTGCCAGCAATTAATGAAGTGAAGTCGAAGGTTCTGAGTTGAGGAGTCCGAGTCGGAGAGATCTGTTGTTAATAAAGACAGCCCTAAAGACAGATGTGTAGTTAATAAAGACAGCCCTAAAGACAGATCTGTAGTTAATAAAGACAGATGTGTAGTTAATAAAGACAGCCCTAAAGACAGATGTGTAGTTAATAAAGACAGATGTGTAGTTAACAAAGACAGCCCTAAAGACAGATCTGTAGTTAATAAAGACAGATCTGTAGTTAATAAAGACAGCCCTAAAGACAGATCTGTAGTTAATAAAGACAGCCCTAAAGACAGATCTGTAGTTAATAAAAACAGCCCTAAAGACAGATCTGTAGTTAATAAAGACAGATCTGTAGTTAATAAAGACAGCCCTAAAGACACATCTGTAGTTAATAAAAACTGCCCTAAAGACAGATCTGTAGTTAATAAAAACTGCCCTAAAGACAGATCTGTAGTTAATAAAGACAGCCCTAAAGACAGATCTGTAGTTAATAAAGACAGCCCTAAAGCACCTTTGCCAGTGGAATGTAACTGCAGTTCTGTGACAAGACACAGAAGATTCTATGACAAGAAAACTGAACACCAAGTTAGTCTCAGACGTATCCATGGAGACAGCTCCACGGCGACCCTCCGCTCATCTCTCACTGTCACCAGTGTTGTTCTTTCTTCCCTGGCTCAGCTCATACTTTACCATGCTTTCTGCAGGCTATGAATCACATTCAGGCAGCACTGAAGAAGCATGAAAAGGCATGGAGCACAATTACAGGCCCGTTAGGCAGAGATGCCCCTCGGACGCATGTTAAGGGCACCGCGTTGGAGGGAGTCGAAGGTGGACAGGATGGGAACGAGCGGGTGACGAAGGACCCCCCCCCCCACTCATCTCTTCATCTGGCACTGCTGTCAGCCTGTCACTGAGCCAGGTCTCACTGAGCTCTCTGCAGGCAACTCTCTCTCTCTCACTTTTCCTTCTGTTTCACTCTGTCTCTCTACCCATCTCTCTCCTCCTCCTCCTCTCTCTCTATCTTTTGATCTTTCCATCTCTTGCTCAACGATCCTTAACTGCTGCTATGTGTGTGTGTGTGTGTGTGTGTGTGTGTGTGTGTGTGTGTGTGTGTTTGTGTTCCTTGTTCCTTGTGTTCTGGGATACCTGATGTCATCCCAGAAGGTCTAAGAGCAGTAGCCCTACTTTTCTGTCTCTGCTGTTGACCAGGAGTAATGTTCTGGTCACTGAGCAAAACTGGGGCCATCAGACTGGGTGAGGGGAGAGGTGGGTTGGGGTGTCATGGAAGGGGAGGGGAGTCACACGTCAGCAGGGCAGCAACGTGGTCGGATGTCCACGTACGCGATCCCCATTTGTACAGTATGTCTGAGCTGGAAGTCTGAGAGCCCCAAATCCAATTAGAATTCGGCTAAATGACCAGACCTGTCATTTGTTACCCTAGAAAAATGGAAAGGAAAGTGTGATGGTATCTAGAAGAGTGACCCAGACAGGGGAAAGCAATTTCCCCCAGGGAGAAAGTACAGCTGAAAATCAGATACCATACATTTACTGCCACAGAAACACCTGCGCAGGGGTTAGGAGCATAAACCAGTGTCTTAACTAAACTAACAGGTATCATGCTGAGAAAGCTCACAAGTTATAGTGATTTAGCACTTGCTGTCTTCAAACTCAAACTGAAGACCCACCTCTTTTGCAAGCACTTGACATAGAACATATCCTTCAGTTCTTTAGCTACTGTTTTGTTGTCTTCTTTCCTCAGTTGTTATGTAACTTGGTTGTACATTCAGACTACAGGAGTTACCTGTATATTATGGTTATAGGAAAGGCTTGCGAATCATAAGACTATTTTCTGGTAGTATTCCAGCTTAGAGTACATGAATTCGGGTCCATCTGAGCTACACTAGATAATCCAAGTATCTCTAAGCACTTTTGTAAGTCGCTCTGGATAAGAGCATCTGCTAAATGCCGTAAATGTAAATGTAAATGTAAATTTAAAACCCATTCAAAAACTGTAGGTCTGTTTGACCTGTCAGTTCTGCAGGCATAACTGACTCCATGGTGCGGTATCTCCCATGTGCATCATGGGAGTGCTTTTGATGAAGAACTGTGTTGTTCAGAGAGAGAGAGAGAGAGAGAAACAGACAGACAGAGACAGAGATAGAAAGAAAGAGATAGAGAGAGGGGTGTATGTGAGAGAATGAATGTGGAGACTGATACTTGATTAAAGTACTGAGTAAACTCATTTCAGAACGTGAGCACGCAGTGAGATTTCTAATGTTCTTTAGCATTCAATTACTGCTAAACATGCAATACTGATAATCATGTAATTCACTGCGGTACCACACCGTAAGTATCTCAGCTGAAAGGTCCCTGCTAGCGCACAGCTACCAAGAGCAGCCAAAAGGCATTTATGGAGAACCCTCAACTGTACTTACAAACAAAGCACTGTGTTTAGTGTGTTAGCAAACACCTTGAGCCTCTGCTGACTGCAAAAGCAACCAGCAGAGTGAATAGCAACTGGAAGACACAGATCTAAGTCATTACGCATCCATTAGCATCAAACGTTAATCAAATTTCACGAATGCGTAATTGCTTGCCGGTCCCATTTATTAATGATGCTGTATGTCAGGCTTTTCAATGGCTGTTTGCAATGAACACCTGGAAGACCCATTTTAATATGGTGCTAACTGCTCGTCTTGATCATGTAGTGAGGGAGAATGTTCTTCTCAGGTACTCCATGGTCCCAACGCAGCAGCAACAAGCAGGTCACGACAGCAATCTACAATGCCATACGAGGCGTTAAGATAACCTCCCCCAGACTCCTGACACCACGGCGTAGACGCTGGGAGGCGGAGCAGTGTGTCAAAATATTCATTAGAAACTTCAGACCTTAATCTGTACTTCAGACCTTAAGCCCTTTGTCAGTGAAAACACTGACAATTTAATCTCACATTAAAACTCATCGTTTTAATTAATCAGATTTTTAATACACATGACCCCATTAGGTTCAACAGCCTCAATGAATCACCATTAAACATGATTTAAATCTTTCCTCAATTCTGGACTTTTGATGAAATGTGATAATACTCTGCTCTGTGCTATAGTCCACTGTAGGAATATCACCCTGCGCTGACAACAAATGGAGGCTGAAACGCAGGTGGCCTGAAGTGCAACATCTAATCACTGAAGCAGTGAAACATGGTGAGTGTATGTATGGCTGCCAGTGGATCTGGCTCACTGGCCTTTACTGGTGGATGGGGGATGGCAGCAGGTTGAAAGCCTGCAGTATTCTGCTGAGAAGAACTACTCGGATTCAGACTACCACCTTGCAGCTAAAACATACTGCTATGTTTTATACGGTCATGTGTATGGAGTGTTGCCAGAGCATTTCTCTGTATCGCCAGGAGGTCGCGAGCATGTGTTGTTCCACTCACAACTCAAAAACAAGTTTGAAAACATGGTGATTGGCTGTATGTCTTGGAGGAAGCATATGAAAGTCCTCCCTCTCCATGATTGGCTGCTGCTGCCATGTGAAAGGAGAGACTTACCTATGTGAAATGGATATTATGAAATTTGGGAGAAGAAATGTGGGAAAAATGTATAACTGGAATATATAAAGCCAAACCAAAAACCAATGCAAGCAGTAAATCTGACTTCGAGACCTGACACAGTGAGTCTGGCTGATGTTGAGACCTGACACAGTGAGTCTGGCTGACGTCGAGACCTGACACAGTGAGTCTGGCTGATGTTGAGACCTGACAAAGTGAGTCTGGCTGATGTTGAGACCTGACACAGTGAGTCTGGCTGATGTTGAGACCGAACACAGTGAGTCTGGCTGACATCGAGACCTGACACAGTGAGTCTGGCTGACGGTGAGACCTAACACAGTGAGTCTGGCTGATGTTGAGACCTGACACAGTGAGTCTGGCTGATGTTGAGACCTGACACAGTGAGTCTGGCTGACATCGAGACCTGACACAGTGAGTCTGGCTGATGTTGAGACCTGACAAAGTGAGTCTGGCTGATGTTGAGACCTGACACA
>JAOXYF010000018.1:2540917-2564181 GCA_028565775.1 Sternarchorhynchus goeldii | reverse complement strand
CTCTCTCTCTCTCTCTCTCTCTCTCTCTCTCTCTCTCTCTCTCTCTCTCTCTCTCTCTCTCTCTCTCTCTCTGCAGTTGATAGCAGACAGGGCCGAGTCTCAGCAGTACAGCGCTCCCAGCGTGCAGAGGGTCCCGCCGCTTTGCAACTGCTTAGGAAAAGCAGCATGGCATGACTTTTTAACAGCCTTAAATCAGGCTGTGAGTCACAGCGGTGCCGGAGGCAACAGAATCAGCAGCCAGTCAGTGATGTCACAGGACCGACCGCACAGTTCACTGAACAGCAGCACACACCCGGGCGCTCGGAGCTGGAGCCTGGAGAACATCGTCAACCGCTGTTTATTGAAACGCAGGAAATCCAATAAGGACGGGAGAGAAGCAGCGTTTATTTAACTTCACAGTCATTCATGAATCAATGAGACTTTTGGTTAAAAGCAGTTGATCTGAATACACATGCATCTGTTACAGAGGCTATAAAAGCCAGTGTGTTAATCGTTTCTTTGAGCGGGTGCCCAGTGGATCCCTGGGTCTTAGTGCCAGCTGTGAGAGCTGCTGGCTGTTTAAGCTGCAGGGTGTTTGGAATTCTTTACTACTGTAAATAACACTGTGCCCTCCACTCATGAGTGTCATGAATCATGAATGAGGCTTTGCAGCTGTGCGTGTGCCCCAGAGGAGACTTTGTGGTTATGTTCTGCACTTTTCCCGCTGAAGCTCCAGAACTTTCCGCTGCACTCCGTACTTTCAGATACACAGAGAATCAATGTAGTCGCTGTTGGTGAAGCGTTTCTGCTCTGTCTCAGCTCTGAACACACCTGAACCAACCAGCACGAGTACCTGGCATAGCTGTGCCCAGAGCAGGAAGATGCAAAGTTCCAGACCAGATGGATACAGGGCTGGAGAATGCTGGGTTAGCTGGGACACGCTGGGTTAGCTGGGACATGCTGGGTTAGCTGGGACACGCTGGGTTAGCTGGGACACGCTGGGTTAGGCTGCGAGCACTCGGCACGCACTTCCATGTAAGTGAATGACGGCAGAGTCTGGCTCACCCGTTGGCCCCCGGTGGGTGGTTCACACTGGCGATGCTCTGAGTAGGGCAGCCCATGAAGAACAGTGGCACACAGAGCAGGGCAGACAGAAGGAGCAACAGGACGGAGAAGCGTGGGATGATCCGGAGGGACAGGCCCCAGCGCTTCATAATCATGCCCCCTAGAAGCATCCCCACGGCCACCGACGGCAGGTTCATGGCACCTGGAAAGGTGGAGCACAAACAGCCTGTCACAAAGCTGGAGGACTTCAAGCACCACGAACCACACGAGAAGTCAAAAATATGTGTGAAACGTGTAACTGAACATGCAAGATATGTCTGATATGTGTAACTGAACACGCAGGATATGTCTGAAACATTATCAAACGCTGCCATCTGAGACAGGATGGAATGGAATGTCAGAATTCTTCCTGCTGAGGTGTGAAGTCATTTTTAACTTATATTATATTTCCCATAAACCTGTGCAAGCAGCAGTGATTTTGTGGATACTGTGAAGCTGTTAGTGATTGTTTTAACTCAGTATTTTCTCTCTGACAGCCATCTTTTGGTACCCTGGCAACACTGTGTCACATTGCTGACTTTAAAGTCAAAGTTGATGTAATTGACAGCACATAGATTTACCTGAGGCTTTTTTCCAAAGCAACATACATACATGACTGAACACATCTTGAGCAAATAAGGATTAAGGGCCCAACTGTGGCAGCGGCGGAGCTTGACCTGAAAACCTTCTGACTCGTAGCTGAGTTCACGACCTTAACGACCTTAATGAGTTATAACTATCCCATGGCAGAGGCCCTCACTGCTGCAGGGTGAGCAAATACACCCGTATGGTTTCCCTGACGACCAGGCTGGGCGGCGTCATGGTGACCAACCTATGAGCAGGCTGCTGTAGGCGGCAGAGGCGCTGTACTGACGCTCCAGGTACTTGTTGAGGAAGGTGGCAAGACCAGCGATGACGGATGAGAAGCAGCACTGCGTCAGAACGAGCAGCAGGAAGAACGGACTCAACACCAGCCGCACGAACAGTCGTGGAAACACTGAACGGAGAACACACACACACACACACACACACACACACACACGCACACGTGAACAGGCAAACGCAGCATTCCAAGACATGCAAAAATACAAATACTCCTACAAATACACACACATCTATTAGACAACTGGCAGTGATACATAAACATACAGATGAACAAAACAGTTCAGATTTATATACCACACACATATGTGCACACTCTCACAAAGCATTAATTAGCAATCTGTCCTCCGGGGCGGATAAACCTGTAAGAGTTGAGCAGCCCCTGTTAGAGTGATCACGAACATACTACAGCGGCCTGGAGGAGGGAGGCAGGTTAGCTGCGATCTGCAAGGCTAACACCCCCGAACGTAGCTGATTAAGCAACGAGCAGCTGGGTAAGTGCAATGGAAATCATCACCAGCACTGTTTGACCAGCCCTTGTCAGCTTTGTTTACAGAAGTGTCCAAGAGCGTTATGGATCTAAATTTGAAGCCCTCTGCTCGGGTGGGTGGTGACTTACTTTTGAGGAAGTCCAGCATCGATGTGTTAGAGTCCTTGTTGCTGTTCTTCACAACCTCACTCTCGCTTCCAATCATCTGTAAAATGACAGTGTCCTTGTTTGGAAAATGGTGTGTATCAGTCATTTATTCTGTTAAAAACACCTCACATTAATTCTGTTAAAAACACCTCACATTTATTTTGTTAAAAACACCTCACATTTCCATCACTGCACCTATGATTTTTTTACCAACATGAACAACAACATTCTGGAAGTTTCTTCAGAATGACAACATCATTCACAGGAGAAGTGCAAGGTTTTTAACTTGAGTATAAACTGTTACATTTCCACATCTGTCTCACAGGGACTTAAAAAAGAAACTGAGTGCAGAAAATATTTTTCAAACTTGAGCAGTTTATCTGTGCACATTTCTGTTGCATCCGTGAAACATGAGGCAGGTACTACCCGCCTCTGGAGCATCACCAGGACTCACGTTCTCTGGGTGCATGGCTTTAGGGAAGAAGAAATAGGGAACAGAGGTGAGGGCCAAACCCCCAGCACAGATCAGCAAACCCATCCACCATGCGCCAACCCAGCGTGGGTCAGTAGGGGTCAGCTCCAGAGCGCCTCCTAGAGGAGGGGGGGAGAAAGAAAATAAGGAGGTAAAGGTTCTTTATCCAGTCCCAGTCTGCCTCTCAAGTAAAAACCTCTCAAGACGCTTTGTGTTTGAGTTTTAATGGATTTAATTTCCATTTTCACCCATCAGTCTGCATTTAATCACCCATCATGACAAAGTGAAAACATGTTTGTATTGAATTTTGTCCATAACATAATAAAGCGTGCAACAAGTAATGGGGTCTGAAATGCTTTTTAATCCACTGTAAGCGGTCACCATGGCGACAGTTTTCTCTCCCGTGTCCTGTGTGTGACCTGCAGTGCACCACAAGCCTGTTCCTCCATGTTTACGTGAGTGTGGAGAAAACACTCACGTTTTCTCTTTGTTTGCTCACATGACCATAACGACATCCTGAAAGATCACTATGGTGATATAGAGAGATCACTATGGTGATATAGAGAGTAACCACTTGGTGTTCAGTATCTTTTACAGTCAGAGGTCACTGCACTCAGTGGAGAAGCAATTAGGAATTTCTTTTGGCTGCAGTTGACAGAGGTTCAGAGGTTCAGAGGTTCAGAGTCCATACTATGGCTAAAAATAGATTTACATGAAATATTGGCATATGGATACAGATCAACTGTCTTTTCCAATAGGAAGTAACATTTCAGAAATAGAAAGGAAACTGTAGAGCTGTCAAGGAGTTGAAAGGTGCAACAGCTTCGACTGTAGAAAGATATGCGACCCTGACTGGTATTTAGAGAGCTTTCCAAAGTGAAGAGGGTACAGACCTGCTTATTCACAGTAACAGGTGGTTATAGCTGATTGTGATGTGTAAATGAATGTCAAATGACGTATGCAGTTATTTCAGGCTCATCAGAAGATGTGCTTTAATAAATAAACTGATTTTAGTGGTATAGTTTTAGAGTTACAGTAGTTAAAACTAATGTTTGGAAGGATATTCACTGGGAAATTGCCATGTACATTCAGTTGGTTAACATACAACTCACCTTAGGGCTTGAGTGACATCATGTAAAGTGATCTGTAACTCATCCACAGTAACTGGTTGACTACCACTCATTTAGAACTGCATAAAGTATCTTAACTGTGAAGTTGCATGGAATTTGTTTTCACACCCTTGCTACCCACATCCATTTAGCGAATCTACAAGAGTTCCAATGTGTAAATCCAACCAGCAGAGGAGTTTCTGTGGTAACAGTCAAGGATTCCACAAATTGAGATTTGACACCATGTGGTTAATCTTCTAGCCCATGACCCCTAAGGACAGTGCAAACAGTTTTCTTGTGAGCAACCCTAACTAGAACATACTCAGAACACAAGATCAGAGCTCAGAACTGAAGTACGACTCGGGTGGGGGCTGTGTGTTTAAACCTAGCACTTACATCTCCCCTTATGTGAGACCACATACAGCACACAGTTCACATATCCTTCCAGTTTGAACCCACCTGGTTCATCTCATGGGTACATTATTAGGCCCCTCGGTGAGATGCAACAGGTGGGTTAGAAGCTGATCAAGGCTAGAAGGTGAAACAGGTGGATTACAAATTGAAATTACAGGTTAGACAGGTTACAGACAGGTTAGAAGGTGATACAGACAGGTTAGAAGGTGAGATGATAGATTTGAAGGTGAGAGAGATGGCTGAAGTCAGTAGGAGGAAACGGTGATGTGCAGTGGAATCGGAATCGGTTTTTAATTCAAAGATTCGACGGTGAAGGTGCTGAGGAAAGTCCTGTACCTGTATCGGCCCGGTCCACGTCCACGTAGATGCGCAGCACCCCTGAGCCCATCAGATATCCAAACGCTGGCCCAAACACAGACACGGCGAAGAGGACCGCTGGAGCAGTTAAACACAGACGTCGTGAGAAACGTGCATGCTACAGACGCATGCTGGTGAAGCCTGGCTCCCACTAAAAACCTTTTAAAAGGTTTTACCACAATAAAAAATCCAAAAGAAAACGTGTGCCCTTATTACAGATCTGGGCTGGGATTCCCAAAAGCATTGGAACATAAAGATGGTAGAGTGAGCAAACGATCTTAATACCGCGACGCCCTTGGGAAACCACGCCCTGAACAGTAAGATAGTCACCGATGTAGAGAGGAGAGTTGTCTGGCCCAGCAAAGTCGTCCACGTAGGAGATCCCGAAGGGCTGGATGGGGACGGAACCGACCCCGAAGAGCAGCTGAGCCGTGGCCATCAGCGCCCAGAGCTTGGTGTTATCTGAACCCTGCTGCTGCAGAGCACACGATCCCGCCGTGGACACGTTCAGAGAACCAGCACGGCTGTGGCAAATGTCCGGTCTGCTTGCTGCCAGACAAACACACACAACACACACTCATTAAATTCCCCATTCGATTCTATTTCAGCATTAAAATACTACTTTTTAATAATAATACTAATAATACTGCTAATAATACTGCTAATAATAATACTAATAATACTGCTTTTTAAGATTTTGCATTATTTCTATACTATTACATGAGAACCAAATGAACATAGAATACTTGACCAAATGATAAGATTAACGACTAAAGGAAGTGGTCTGACAGTTCGTCTCTGGCCCTCACCAGAATTTCCTGACTGCTAGAAGCAGATAGTAGAACATGCACTGAGGGCTGGAGGCAGGATGAGTGCAGAGAGATGGGTGCTGGGTAAAACAGCAGAACTGTCCTGCATGCTAAGATTACTGTCCCACAGCTGATGCCTGTTTGGACACAGTGCCCACGTGCTCCACGTGCTCCACGTGCTCCACATCCAAATACATTTTATGCTACATCTACATCTACGTCCTGACTCAACCCCCCCCACCCCTTTTCACTCCCCTCCACTCTCCCCTCATCTCACCTCTTCCCTTTCTCTATTTTTCCACCCAAGTACTTCTGTCAGCTTTTTCTGGGTTCTTTATTTCCTACGCTGCTCAATTTTCATTCCTATTTGTTGGTTGCTCTTGTCCTAACCACCCTCAAACCTGTCTGCCAGGGTCCATCTCTCATCTCTCCCAATGGACCAGAGGACAAGGGACCTGGAAAGTGCAGAGGCCCTGCAACTTCCTGCAGCTATTGTACTGTACAAACCAAAGAGCCTTGTCCTGTTTACAGTGATTTTATCACTGGCTGCTGTTATTTTAAACCCCCACCTTGTGTCTGATGTGTGTAAAGAATTAAACAGATCACTCTGAGCCTTTTCAAATGAAATTCTTCATTACATTACAGCCTAGGGCCTTTCTCTACATAACTAGGATTTAAAACGTGCATAAACACGTGTACATAATATGTACATATGCGCACACACACACACACACACACACACACACACACACACACACACAGCAGTCATAACCACTTGAGGTCAAGTCACAGCATGCCTCTGCGCAGCCATTGGTGGAGAGTCACACATTTTCACCTTTCAGGACAGAGTCGTAGGTGTAGCTCTGGTAGAGGAAGTGAGGTAGTGCCAGAACCACGGCACTGATGGCCATCAGCGCACCACCCAGGCCGATGAGACGAGGACGGTGAACACGACTGCCCAGATAACTTACAAACACGATCAGCACGGTGTTCCCCACCTGTGTATCACACACAAACCCAGGACACTTAGACCTCTCTCCTCGATGACACAGGACAGGATGAAAGTGAAGAACCTGGATCATTTAGCCTCAGAGGCAGGTGTAAAAGCCAGTTTCTACTACAGTGAACAGCAGAGACTTTCACACTCCAGTTAAAACAGGCCCCTGAAACATGCTGGATGAGTTTTCCTGATTCTCTTGGCTGCTGTAGACTCAGAGCTTAGTACTGGAGGGGCTGCTTCTTTAGATCCTGAACAACGACTCTACTAGCTGATAGAACTGAGTCATAGCAACCATCTTGTCAATCAAAGAGACAGTATCCTTAGAGGCAAGTTTTGAAACCGAGGAAAAATGTGGTGAAATTTTAAATTTCATTTTCTGAGGGAGATTTTTTATGGCTTTTGGGTCACCGTGGTGATGCCAGTTCTCACTACACCGTTCTTTAAGTGTTGTTTGTTATGTCATCTCCTGTCAGCTCCTGTTGCAACCTATATGAGGATACAAGTATGTCTTAAGATGTTTTGTAATAATGTTTGCGTTGTCAGTCCGAGCGACAAGAGACTATCGTGGTATCACTGCAAAATCACAATTGTACTTGGAAAATTGAAAGCAAAAGCACGTCGCCTAGTCTGCAAAGGAGAAGACGTACAGGGAAATAAGCCTCAACTTTGCAGGATCTCCATATTTGGCCTAGGAGGAAGTTTCTTAAATCTGTAGCCCTAAGCCTGTTTAATTTCCCCTGGGTCTGACACGTCTCCATGATGATGCTGGAGCAGAAGTGAAGATGCAGCTCCGCAGGGCTGCTGGCAGGGAGATGCTCACCTCATGCAGGGAGGAGATGCTCCCTGAAGACAAGCTGTCCAGGCCGAAGCGTCTCTCGATGGTGGTGATGGTGCTCTTAAAGTAGGAGCTGTACAGGAGCTGCATAAGCTGGAGAAGACCATGGCAGAGCACAAAGACCTGGGGACAGGATAGAAAACACAACATCAAGACAATCAGAGAAATCTGGCACGTGTCCACCCAGTGGTGCCCACGTTCATTCCTGGAGGACTTTAGTTCAGTCTCATAATGAATTTGGGCACCCTTGTGTTAATCTGTGCGGATAATAACACATTAAATAATATCAACCTGCACTATTAATAGATGTGATCAAAATAAGCACCTTAACAGAACTGATTCAGTATTTATTTGCAGAACATAAACTGGGAAGTTTGAGGTTGCAGGCCTGTTCTGTTTTCTCAGCACAGTCACACACTGCTGTGAGATTACAAAAATATGTGATTTAACATTGTAAGTAAACTTTGCGAAACACATAATAGGTTCAACCACACATAATCCCACAACCAGACAGAAGGAACAAACAGGAGAACACGTAGCAGACAGACACACTTCTTCTGTGACTTCCACATCATTGGATGCAAACTACACTAACATTCTGGCTTCTGCACGCATCTGATAGCAAACACATAAAACTCATACTAGGTCACTGAATGGAGACAGTCCATGAACATTGGGACAATGACCAGTTTGATCTATTCACACCAACAGTTCTCTCTCTGCTCAGAGAGGAAATCCCATAACTGACTCCAGACGTCACAAATGGTTACATCTTTGGTTTTATAAGATGCTGGACTATGACTTATTGATAAGAAGGAATTATTGATAAGAAGGAATGCTCAGTACAGTGTTAGACCTGTGCTCAGTACAGAGTTAAACCTGTGTTCAGTACACAGTTCTAGGCCTGTGCTCAGTACAGAGTTAAACCTGTGTTCAGTACACAGTGCTAGGCCTGTGCTCAGTGCAGTTAGACTGGTGCTCAGCAGACAGGAGTATGAATGTGCAGGGAGAGCTCTGCAATCCTTTTGTTTGCTTTGACAGTTACTGACGTTTGTTAACTTCTCTGCTTCTCTCTCTGGAGGAACCATCTCCATACACCAGTGATGCAGTGGAGATCAAAGCTCATCATTTGGACCAGTTCCCAGAACAGAGAGAGAAAGAGAGGGAGAGACAGAATGTGTGTTTTTCTATAATTCTTCTGTTCTCAAGACATAAGCTTGTAGAGGACATGGAAGCATGAGGTGATCTGAAGGGACATGTATGTATTTGGTCTGCAGTTTACGCAAACCACCTTCAAAAGACCTGGAATGGATAACGGCCATTAAACCTCAGCTTTGAGGTTTGTTAGTGTACTCAACAGCTGCTTTTGCACAGTTCCTAAACATTTATCCTTATATTGCAGTGAGAGATCTTACGAGCTTCGACAGGCTCGCCATGCTCAGCCATCCCTTACCAACACCTTTGCAGGCTGTTCGAATGGCAAGTCTCTGACCCTCAGCATCATCACAGCACCTCTGTTTCATCCCATTTCCATTTACTGCTGCATACGCAGAACAGGAATATGGGCTTTATTTAGGCCGGGTGCATGAGAGCCAACCTGGATCCTTTTAAGTGCAGTGTTTTGGGAGTTGCTGTACAGGGGAACTCATTTTTATTATCTCTGACTGACTAGCAGCAACCCCATAGGCAATCCATCACCATAGACATACCTACCCATAGCCGGAGATGCCGTCAGAAGGAACACTATAAGGAACCTCTCAACGTGGCTATATTATCTATATTAGATTAAACAAAGTAACTTGAAGCAATATCTTTTGCAAGCTGCAGCGGGTAGTAGACTCATCAGTGTGTGATTATCTTAGTAAGAAGCCTTCTGGGAGATGGATGAGTTTATCACTCATTGTGTCATTAATGACAAACTTGCAGCTGCCTCGAGGGGAGGACAAACCACATGGATTATTTTCTTTTGTAATGAAGTGATTGTGCAAATAACTTGCAGTCTTGGAAGAAAACGGTGCCCTATGGATCATTTACAGATGCCTGTATCTTCTTTTGAAGCACGGATGCCTTTGCAGGCCCATGCAGCATTTCATAAGAATGTTTTAATATGGACTTAATGCTACTCCTGCTTCTGAAAGATGGCTTTGTGAATGCATCAGTGTGCACTGCATTTTATAGAACACTGTTAATCCTTCCATACAAGGCTGCTCCTTTCAGTTAATGAACTAATTACCAAGCCAAACTAGCCCTTCCCAGCCAGCGCTCCGCCTTGTGGGCTGTTCCCTTGGAACGTGTGAGTGAGAGAACTTTGCGCTGCAAAAATGCATCTCATCTTCTGCACCCTCCTAATGGTTATTGTTCTGCGTTTAGAGCTGATTCTATTAGGGGAAGGGCTGACTAGGACATTTTCAGAAGCTTCTCTTCTCTGCATACTAGGGTTACATTCTTGGGACAAGTGTTCAGAAAAGAGAGAAATTTAGAATTTCATAAAACCAATGGACAAATAAACCAAGTAAAGGTCAATTAACATCTTCTGATCTTCTGACTATATATGTTAGTAATATTCTACTCAAATGTAATATCTTAATAATGTTAATGTTTTTTCTGCATTTCTCTTTTTCCAGGAAGAGTGTTATCTAACAAACCAAGTGTAGACATTCCTACAGTGGTGCATTAAACTCTATGAACTCTGTGTTTCTGCATAAATATGACCAACATCATCAGATTTTCACACACGTCTTAAAAGGAGATCTAGAGAACCCAATTAAACAAATATAAAATAAAATATAAAACAAAAATATTACACTTTGTCATTGAGGAAAATGATCCAATATCACATATCAGTGTGGCAAAAAGATGTGAACCTCTAAAATTAGCAGTTAATTTGAAGGTGAAATTAGAGTCCAGTGTGTTAAATTAATCGGATGACATTTACATGTGAGAGAGTGTCCTTTTCTATTTAAAGAACAAGAATCTACCAAAGTCTGATCTTTACAACACAAAACTGTGTTTTTGATGTGTGTCATGACACAAATAAAGGAGATTTCTGACGATGTCTAAAAAAGATGTTCATCAGGCTGGAAACGTTTTCAAAACCATTTCTAAAGAGTTTGGAATTCACCAATCCAAACTGTACAAATGGAGGAAATTCAAGACCATTGTTACCCTCTCCAGGAGTGGTGGACCAACAAAGACCAAGAGTGATAGTCTGTGAGACCACAATGGAACCCAGGCTAGCTTCTAAGCAACCAGATGCCTCTCTCCCATTGGCTAATGCTAATGTAGAGGAGGGCACCATTGAGAAACCACTGAATAACAATGATGTGCGTGGCAGGGTTGCCTATACGCAATTTTGCTCAAGATCAAGTGACAAAAGGCTACCGGAAAATGTTCTGTGGCCAAAATAAGACCAAAATAGAGTGATACGTTCTGATTTAAATGAGTGCTATGTTAGAGGACACAAAGACACTGCAATCCAACTTAAGAACCTTATCCCATCTGGGAAACATGGTGATGCTAGTGCTAAAAGAAATGTTGTGGAAGGACCTGAAGCGAACAGTTAATGTGTGAAAACCACCAACATCACAGAGCTGAAGCTACTCTACTTCTACTTCAAGCTGCTTCCACCAGAAGCTGAAAACAAAGGGTCACATTCTTTTGCCACTCACAGAAACGTAATATTGGATCATTTCACTCAATAAATGAATGGCCAAATATAATATATTTTCTCATTTCTTTAACTGCGTTCTCTTTATCTTCTTTTTAGACTGATAATTTAGGTCACATTTATGCAGAAATAGACAATTCTGAAGGATTCACAAATCCTTCATTTCACTTTTATGCACCAGTGAGAATGAAAGCATTAACCAATCCTTCACAAACCTGGACTGATACAGGATGAATGAACTATTATCATGTTACAGAAGGTAATAACAAACATCTTAACTTATCAGAAGCTGTGTTGTTATTTTGTACATTAATCATGCAGGTGAAGCTGGCAAGCCGCACAGGACAGAGCAAACGTTCACTGCAAGCAATTAAAAAGGACTTGGGTAATAAAAGATTTACTCTGAACTTCAGGAGATATGTGCTTGGCTGTATTTGCATGTAAAGGGTCAGGCTTCCACATGAAGGAAGAGCAGTACCTTCTTAGTAGGTGCAGTCTTGGGCTCGACCTATAACCCAAATATGTGACACACCTTTTCTGTAGTTAAAGGGTGTATGTTTTTTAAGAATGTTAGACTCCAGAAGTATTAAAGAATGTGATGTTGAAATCTCACCATGATTTCAGTGCAATTAGAACTAAATCCTTAAAGTGTTCTGTTGGCTGTATACATACAATCACTGAGAAGACGTCATTTCTGTGAAACCACAAAATAAAATGATTTCTTTTGGGGAATTTGGCACAGACTGAAACTAATGTAACATTTGATGCATGTTCTTAGTCTGTCCTATGCTTGGTGTGTCAGGAGTTGGACAAACACTCCTAATACCATGCATTATTCCCAGTTTAGTTTTTTTAATCCAGTTTTAATCTAGATGAATTAGCAATGTTAATATCGCAATCTCTCTCCCCTTGTACATCATGTTGTATTAAAGTACATCTGTGTTGTTACTAAGTGCTATTACAGACTATGTGTACCAGTATCCAGACTGGTGGGGAGGTGTTCCTTACCAGCGTACCTCAGGGATAGTACACTGAACAGTGTGTTCTCTGTCAACTTCTAACATGTTACTCCACACCTGACTCACCCTCCCTGATCAAACATATGCTAACTACCTGTCAGGACCACGTTCACGTCATTGCCGACTCACTCTTATGCAGCATGTAAATACTCTCATGTTATTATTATATAACATGCAGCACGTTAGCTCTCCTTTGTGCATACACTTCTGTACAGAGACACCCAAGGTGCAGTGCACACCACTAATATAAAGTAGCGATTCTTTCTAAACAGACATTTAGCCAGGAGACCCGCAGTAAAATAACACTGGATAGATTTTGTACAGTAAAGCAGCAAAGCACTGTTGTGAGTCGCTCTGGATAAGAATCTCTGTTAAAAGCAAATTTGAGCTTATAGCAGATTTCGACACCAGCCTGCATCCTGTGTTAAGAGGAGGTGAGATGCTGTACAGCACAGGTGATGATCCAATACTGACAGCAGAACCACATGAAGCACAAATAACCCAAGGGAATAAACTGATCTCAGGAAACAACATGCAAACTGGTCAGTTAGGGGCAGGAATGCTGTATACCAGAGAAATGGACTCATATGTGCAGATGTAGAAAACACACTTTAATCTGCTGATGTATTTCCATATGGACCACTGCCCCCTATTTCAGACATATTCAGTACGAACAACACAACTACATTCAAAGTGCAAATGTTTTTCGATAGTGTTAGTATGAACTGAACCTAAATTAACGCCCATAAGTTCCAGATAGAAGCTTGGCAAGGGTTTCAGGTTTAGTGCTAATTAATAACTATTAGCATTATTAGAGAGAGAGAGAGAGAGAGAGAGAGAGAGAGAGAGAGAAGAGACCGCAAACGAGAGAGACCACAGATGTTTAGAGAGCATGCAGAATGGCCAAAACATTTTTGTCAAAGTAGAACATTCCATGGATATTTGTTCTTGGACTAAAACGTAATCTAAAATATTCAAAATATGAGAATAGACTATTAATATTTTGCAATATCTTTCAGTTACACCTTCACTGGGACACGAAGGTCTAAAGTGAAATATGGGGTCATGGTCGGTGTGTTTAAAAATAAGTATATTTTATAACAATTAAATAGTTTATATTAATTTAAATAATTTAAAACGCTTATAGTAAAATTCTGTAATATGCTAATTAACATGTGATAAGTTTAGTATTAGAAGTGTTGAACAGGTTCACCAATCTAAGACATCGTTTGGATTAAAGGCTCTTTTTTGCAGTAAACTCACGTTAATAATTATGTCCAATAACTTTTTTGCAGTAAACTCACGTTAATAATTATGTCCAAAAAGCCCTGCCAGCGGCGGTGTTAGTAGTAAGAATTTACCTTAACGTTACAAAATACTGACGACTTCGCTTTCCTAATGTCTTTGGCGTATATATCCATGTTTTCTTCGCACAAATTCTGCTGAGTTTTACTAAGTTGGTGATTAAGGTTGTTCCAGCAGGGATGATCTCCAACACTTTCCACTCCGGTCATTCTCCATGGGGTTTTATGGCTCGTAGTGATGTAACAAGACTCTGCCCACAACCACGCTTAGATGTTTTGAAGACCATATTTGGCGGACATGACCCATTTCCCCCCCTGTATGAATACTTGTTTCTTCCATATGTTTCACGACAGCGCTTCTTGGTATTTTATTTCCGAAAACTGTCCACCTTTCATCATGTCTCGTACGCAGATTTTACGAAGTCCGTCTAAGATTTCGCTTTCTGTAGGGACATGCCGTGTGCGTCAACTTGGAATCCGCCACGAGACACTACGAGACACAAGAAACGTGCGAACGATCACCTGGAGTCAGAAGTGTTTCACACAGGTGTTCAGACTGCTGTAGTTGTAAAATGTTCTTTGACATTTGCCCAGAGAGTTGATGTTCACTGTAACATTGTACTTTGGAAGTGTCAAAGTTTACTCGGCTGTTTTTTTTTTTCTTTGTCTAGTTCACTACAACTCTCTCCCCAGTGTGGGGTCCTTTGTACATCATTTGTAGTCATACGTAAAGTCAACAGTGTCACTGCGAATTGTAGTAATTTACAAACCACTTTGCACAATGTCAGTACACATCAGATTGACTTCTGTTACACCCAAGGCTGATAAAGGCTTACTGTTTAGAGATTATATAGAATTATAAAAACCCTTATTAACATACAGTTGCTCAGTGATGTTTCTATGTGGAGGTCATTTAAAACGGTCATTTAGCTGAAAGTTACAGTTAAATTCAGTTGCCAGATTACAAAGACAGTCTCCCTAAGGCAGCTTGGCTTGTTGTGATGATCTGAAGCACAACACTTCCTGAGCACAGACATTTGACTTATTACCATCTTGCCTAAACATTTTTGCACTGAAAAGCAAAATAAAAACCTCGACAGGAAGAACCTTTGATTCAGAAACAAAATTATAACGACCTACTACTAAAGGCAATGCAGCATTCAGTTCACTTTAATCAGATGAATGAGAGTTAACATGCCAGAGTGATTCAATGATAAAAGGACAGAAGACTTTTAAATGTCAGTGTACATATTGTAATCTTTATGACCCAATAAAAAGCCACCATGTGGTTCTCCATTTCCATGTATTTTAATGTTTCTCTGTCTGCCAATCAGTCTTTTATGTCTTGGCAAGATACAAAAGAGAACGAGAAGCTGAGAGACGCTTGTCTAATAATCCACATACACTTTAACATCTGATACATGTACTGTTCTCTTTCTTTCTGCCTTCACCCCCCCAGATGTCCACAGGCTGCCATTTCCAATATGGGTTTAGCCTCTTACCAAATATCAGAATGGATCGATTTAAAAAGGTGAATACAGAAAACTGCCCTTAAAAAGCACCAAATGTTATAACAGCATTTAAGAACAATGCAGAGAGAAAGTGATCGGACTGGAGGCCACCCAAACCAAACATGAAACTGTTTGCTGGAGTCAAGTGCTCAAGGTGCTCACCTAATCACACCTGAGAAAACACACTATAAGAAAATGAAGTGAATGAACTTACTGAAATCAATCACTCCACGTGTATTTAAGTGTCATTTCTGAAAACTGAAATGAATAGGAAAAAGTTTTGTCAGTACAAAATTAATCTCCACCCGGGTTAATACCAGGTGACTCCATTAACACCAGCTTTTTCAGGGTCAGTTAGTGTGGTGCCTCATTGAACATAAGTGAGATTGTGTTGTGTTCTTGTGCAGTGAAATATTGCACTATGAATGCAGTCTACCCCCCCTTAATTAACAGCTCCACTGAGGAAAGCAGGGGACCTTTTTGCCCCCCTGTGTTTAATGTACTCCTCCAAACACACTCCTAACTTGGTATCCACATTCTCTCAGTTCCCACCTTACTTAGGGGTCCATGTGCCATAGGTTCCTTGTTGAAACAAATCACTCAGAGCAGATAGAAAGTCCTACAGAAACTCAGTCAGTCAATAGTGGTCTGTTCTGCTTCTCATGCACGAGACGGCAGCACGATGGGACTTTAGGTGGTGCTACAACTTCAGTCCTGAGGGTTTTTTTTTTTTCAGGCGTCTGAACTTTGATTTAATTTAAAAAAAAAAAGAGGCAAGAATCATGAAATTTCAACAATCAAAACGGGTGGAGCTTCCACTGCAAACACTGTACACACAACTTCAACTCATGAACAGAATGACATCAAGATTTACAGTTGGGGACCACAAAGGGAACTTCTGGGTCAGAGACAGACCTTCTGGAAAATAATTTTGGCACAACTGCATCACTAGGTAGTGCTAGATCATCCAAGAATCTGTCCTACTAATATTTTCAAACACCTATACTGGTCTGTCATTTTAAACATATCCACAAGATCTTAGGATCAGGGAATGCAACTCTTTGAGACAAACAACTTTGCCTATACCAGTTTTTCTAAACCTTACAGTTTTTGCAGTTCATCATTTTAAAACAGCATTTTTTAAGTAGTCATAGGTGTAGTCGATCAATTACATCAAATTATTTTCCATTGTATTTATAGTCTCAAAGTACATAATCATCAAAAAAAAGGAAACCTTTTAGTACAGTGTAGGTACAAGTCAGTCAGTTAATCAGATTGTAACCAAATTTGGTGTAACACTACACAGAGGACAAGTTGGACACAAATGAGCCTCTGAGCTCCACTACTGGAGTGGGTTTGAGGTGTATAGGAAAACTATACACTGTTTAAAACTGAGCAACACAAATGAGGTAACAAAGTCTTGTTACATATCTGGTTATAAATTGCATGTTATCTCTCATACTGGTTAATTTCCATTTTTACCAAACCAGAAAAAAAATTGACAAAACTTAGTAGACTCTCCAGGAAAACTTCACATAATTGTCTGTACAGGCAAATATTGTTGGGTCTGATGAAATCAGCTCTATGGTTGTGCCATCTGGGCTCTGTGGGTGCAGTGCTCTAGTAATGATTGATGCTCTGATCTACACACATCACAGAACCTGCTCACACCTGTCAAGTCGATGCCATGAGGTTTTTTTTTTTTTGTATCTAAAGTTTATTTGTGCCTTTAACACCACTCAGCCCCTGAATGGGAGAAAAAGCTCAACATGATGGAGATTAGCAGACATCCTATTTTATCTGTCAATGCAATGGTCAGCCTTAAACTCTACAGTGTGGTCATCTGGGGTAACATCAGCCCAGTACAGCAGGTCAAAGGCTTCAGCCAATCCACCCCTGCTGAGGACTGCAACCACACCCACCAGAGGGTAGTATCAAAACCAGGAGCTATTTTTAAAACCTCCCTATGATGTGATATCCTGGAGAACCTTCTCAAACTGCCTCATCCCACTGGGGTGTTTTAGGAAGTGCTGGTGGTTATGGTTGCCAGGAGCCATCAGGATACACAGTGCCTCCTCCCTGCATGCATCCTTGACCTCAGAATATGTGTATGGACAACACCCACATCAACCAGTCATTCACAGAACACTGCCCAGTTTCACTGGTTGTACTTAGTTATTTGCCAATGTAGCAACCAAATTTTCAAACCAGCAGATCCATCGAACGACTGTATACCCTGTGCAGTATTCAGGTATACTATGGTATACCCTGTACAGAAACATTCATCTGAAGGGTATTACAGCTGAAGACCCTGAAACAGTGTCCCTCACAAAGCATGCAGTCTTTCTCTTTCTTCACACTCCAAGTTCAGCCAATGCTTTCCAAAAAAAATAAAGATTTTAAATAATTTTCCATTACACCATGAACACAACGTGAATTTTCAGTGACACAGTTCTCTTTGTGGGGGCAACAAAAACAATGTTTTTTTCTGCATGAGATACAACAATTGTTTATGGAAAAATAAAGTCTAACAGCTATAATCCATTTAACAGCTATATGAATGATACTCTTTAACACGACACAAATCCAATGGTTATGAGAAACAGCACATTTCTGAGGGAAAGAATGAATAATTTCCAGAGAGACAGAAGGAATAAATGATTCCCAGCAAATCACAGAAAATAATCTGAGATTAAAACCATAACAGATGCTATAACCGAAGCACCCCATAATACTGATTAAATGTCCACTGCTCTTACTCTACCTAACTGCAATCTTCAAACTGAAATAGAGGCCCAGCTCAAAGCCATGTGAAAACCAGGGTCAGGGGTCAAAGGCCCATCCAGCAGCAGAGACTCTAACACATACATTAGGGAAAACACTTGAACTTCTAATATCAACACTGCAGCTCTGAATATTCTGAAGCTGAATATTTACAACGCAGATGCACAAGACAGCCATTCTGTATATACATGGTGGCAATGTGATCAATTAGACAATAAATTAAATAAAATAAAAAATCTGGGAGCATCGCACAAACTAAAGGCTGGCAAAGTAAATCAATACACATGGAAGACAATGGCAGGGAAAGAAACCCACAACCTTATGTAAGGCCTGGTCCTGAGGCTGGTGGCCCTCGTGTCCTGATGAGTCTTGATGTAAAGCACGTGTCGTTTAGCACGCCTGCAAGTTTGGACAAACAAAACTTATACAGTCTATAAAATATATTAATTAAACAGGCAGCAAACAGCAATTCATCATTGAGAACCCATTTAATTTTGGGTTCTATTTTAATTGATAGGTATGAATTGAGGAAGCACTTTACACAATACCTTTTCAAATCAACATGCGGTGATCACGAGAGCACATGGAGTCAAGCCTATAAATGCTAAAAATCAAAACAAGCTAGAAAATGGAGACTATGTAGGGTGTACACTTCAGATACTCACAGTGACTGGGGATTCCTTTCACTTTTATACAAATATTTTCAAACAATACAATGACGACTTTGTTCTGACACAGAACAGTCACACATCAAAGGACAGTAACAACCCTGGAAGGAATTTCCTATTACTGGAATTTTATTTGCTCATCAATCACAATTCAAATCCTTTAAAGGAAAAAAAAAAAAAACACTAAACAAAAACAATAAATCATTGAATAAAACAGATAATCTCTCATCTGTAGATCTGTACCACATGCCAGTTTAATACTGGTTAAGATTATTTTAGCTGTGTGTATGTGTGTGTGTGTGTGTGTGTGTGTGTGTGTGTGTCCAGTCCTCTGAAGAACAGCCACACATCGAGACAGAGCATTGCACGTGGACACCTGTGCCGAGCAGCAGGAGAAAATCTCACCCTGCCAAATGTCTTTAATGAGTATAGATAAGAGTTCAGACTTAGAGGGTCCTCTCTCCGTCTCACAAAGTCACTATAAAAACTGCTTTTCAAATTTCATAAATGTTGTTTCATATGAAATGCTGGTAAGACGATTCCTCACTGAGGGGTTCAGAGGCAGGAACGATCATTTTCTAAGCATGGAATGTCTGAAAAAACAGACGGAGACTAATTGTTCAACTGCTGAAGATTTTCCTCAAGCTTACACTGCAGTGTCTTCAGCTGAAAAAGGTTTTACCTCAAAAAAAAAAAGAACAGCAGGTTCCTTTGAACACGTTTACGTCAGCATGTTGCAGAAGATTGTGTGGTGTGAGCGTGTTGTAGTGGGAAGTTCTGTAATGCTGTCCAACCATGAAAACACAAGGACATCCGTCATTCCATGAAGAGAGAGAGAAAAAGAGAGAAAACGACCCATGGAAGAAATCCTGAAAAGTCTCACAGTTGACAAAGTCTTTTTTGTTTGTTTGTTTGTTTTTGTTTAAGATAAACGAACAGGATCATATTTGTGTGTTTTAGTAAGGCACTGTTTCTTTATTTTATTTTCTGGGTAGTGCTGATCAACGACTGTTAGGCCTAGAGTGAAGCCTGGGACTGGAGTTTAGACGTAGGCTCCCAAAGCTGCATGAAACTCGGTGAGGCACTGGACAAGCTGCTGGAACTTTGGCCTCTCCTCTGGATCCAAGGCCCAGCAACATGCCATCACAGCAAACCTGAAACATCAGACAAAGAAAACGCTCCAATTAGGTGGGAATAAACACCCATTAATAAGTTCAGTGGGAAAAACTGTAAATAATCCTGTTAAAAAAATGTTCAGCTTGCCAACTCTACTTGGACTTTCCCATGTATTACCGATGGTTATCACTATTCTTTCAAAAGGGAAAGTGCTAAACAGCAATTCAACACTGATTAGCTTATCCTGCCCTGTGCCAGACCATGTTCCAGCAGCCGCACAACCCACAGTAAATCCTGCCGCGCCTGGCACACTGGCACACTGGCACGGCGGATGCTATTATGCTCTTTGTGATTCCTGGCCTGCCCAGACGGCTCTGCTCGGCGTCCGTGGGTGTACGCTGCAGGATGCCGATAAGCCCCCGCCCGTGTTGCCACGGGCAGTTGCTGTGGGGTGGTCGCTTCGCTCAGGACTCTGCTTCAAACTTCTCATGGGACAAGTTGTGTGTTGGCAAGGTTGTGGAGTAGCGTGCTCTGAGTACGGTGCCCCCGTCACCCCTCTGACCCTCCCAGGTCAGAGTTTACCAGTTTACCGCTCGAAGCCCTTACTGTGTGCAAACAGATAGCAACCATTCTCTCGTTTGAAGAGAGACAAAAGGTTCTCATGGTTTAACATACCTACACACAGAATGTGTGTATACATACACACATTTCATTCATTGATTTAGTTAAAGTCACACAAGACTGACACTTACAGTTCATCTGGGCAGTTGATGGGCTGAGCTATTCTGTAACCGTCTTTCAGATAGGCAGCCATCTCAAAAGGGTCGATGTCCACATACGGAGTCTGGCCCAACGTCATCAGCTCCCAGAGCGTCACTCCAAAAGCCCACTGTGAAAGACACGGCGAAGGTGTGAGGAGGAGACGTCCAGGAGATGCGCCGGTCGAGTGGAGGACGCCCAGGGAAAGGCTCCCTTCTCTCGATTTGTGTGATTATACACGGTTGCACTTAAAGAAGACTAGAAGTGTTTACAGACTAGCAAACATGGGTGGACCATATCATGAATATCTTCCTATAAGATTCCAGACTGCTGTTCCTCAGTTAAACACAGCCGAGATAAGGAGGAATGAACAGACCTGTGCCTGCTAAAGCCACACCACACACAGATGAAGACCACGATACTGAGAGACTGGGAGATGCCAAAAGGGCAGTGTTTTGTCTGTGAAATATTTACGGAATTATGCAAACGAGGTTCTCCAACTCCAATGAATTAATGTCCTATAAGCCTGGATGACACCAGCACCAGTTAGCATTTTAGGAACAAAACATTCTAGGATTCTAGGAACACAATTATACTCTGGATTTATTCAGAAAGGCTCCAGACATAAAACCAACCAATTCACACACACACACACACACACACACACGGGTGGCATACTTCAACAGGTTTTACAGTAAGTCCATGTGCTCTAACGATCAGGGTCTGGGAGTCATCAGGAGTCACCACACATACCAAGGCTCTATTGTACCCTAATTATCAGAGAGCTCCGGACTGTCTCCGGTTGATTGTTCCCTCATCCCTCTGAAGGGTGAGAGGTCAGGTGACACCTTCCAACCACTTGCATGTACATTACCAGAGAGCTGGGCGGTGTCCCCTGTTTACCTACTGTCTAGGCTACATTTCCCTTGGCATGGCATTTACCGTGAGAAGAACAGGAACAGAGTGTGTATTACAGCTACACATCCCCCCACTCACACCACTGTTTACTCACTCCTGTTTTACACCATAATAAGAATGTGTGATGTAGCACAGGCAGTGCTGCTTCTGTACAATACTGAGCGCGCGCGCACACGCACGCGCACACGCACGCGCACACGCACGCGCACACGCACGCGCACACGTGCGCACGCACAGTATTGTACAGAAGCAGCACTGCCTGTGCTACATCACACGCGCGCGCACACACACGCGGGCCTACAAGCACTTAAATCAGTCTATTCATCCCAAGCAGAAAAGGCTTCGGGGAGTGGAAAGTGCAGTACGTCAGTGTGGAACTGGGTCCGGTCTCAACCTGTCCGCAAGCCTCCGCAGAACGGCCTTTACGCCGCATAAACACTGTGCCCTCGAGCTCCCCCGTGCCGCTCGCCGCTCGGGCACAGACGTCTGACGCCCTGCAAACGGGAGCCGGCCAGAAAACGCTCTCCTTACTGGAAACTGAAGGGAGTGAAAAGGAGAGAGGCGTTACCACATCACTGGCGCTGGAGAAGTCGTTGTTCAGCAGGCTCTCCAGCGCCATCCAGCGGACGGGCCTGTTCTCGTTGTCCCCCAGACAGTGGTAGTCCATCGGGAAGAGGTCGCGGGCCAGCGCGTTGTCTGTGATCTTCACCTGCATGCTGTCGTCAATGCTGGTGAGGGCGCACAGAGACACAGGCAGTGAGCATGTGCGAGCTGTTCATCGATCTAAACGCGCAAGAACGCTAACGACTGTAATGCCTCTGTGCTTTAGTACGAGTCTAAGCAACAGCCTGTAAAAATGCTTTAGAGATCATGTATCTGTGTGTGTGTGTGTGTGTGTGTGTGTGTGCGCGCACTTACACACAGTTCCTGGTGGCCAGGTCTTTGTGGATGACCTCTCTTCTTGCCAGGTAGCTCATGCCACACGCAATCTGGATCGCCATGTGAACGAGATCCTGCTGGGAGATCGTCTGGGAGATGGAGGAGAGCAGAGGAAGTTTGCATAGAACAATGAAGTTCCCCTGATGGGGGTATTAGCTGACGGAGAGCACTGCCACATTTCCGCCACACCACTGCTGATATATCTGATATAACGACAAAGATAGACAGATATACAAATACTGCCAGACGCAAAGGGGTAAAGGGATATCTGAAATCAGACCTTCTTTCTGACGTGCTTTCATTCTGTCTGAATCAGACTAGCCCAGATTTCCAGCATTACCTCGTCTCAAACGCCCCCCCCCACCCCCCCAGCACCATAAACACCTCAAACAGCTCCTCTCCTGACTGCACAACGTGCTCACGCCTGCTCTGCTGCTCACCACCGTACAGCAGGACAAGCCAAACTTCCAGAATGATCCTGACGCATGTTTATGTAAGTTATTCTGAGTGACGGGGGCAAACCTGCCAGCACACGCCCACACACTCGCACGCTGGAAGAGACTTGGACCCACAGCAAGTTAAAGGCAATTGGGAGGAGGACACATCAGAACATTGTGATTACACACTAGGGCCGTCTTAAATGTCCCAGCCTACCTAACTAGCACACAGCAGGCTTGGGCTTGTAGTTTACATTCTGCAAATATGATGATAGCAGAGGTGCTAGTCTGGCTGAGGAGAGCCAAGTAGTGTTTACCTACCGTACAAATACACGATTCTAGCGAGGTTATTCTAGGAAGTGGTGGAGACACATTCCAAACCAGCCACCGTCAGTGGAGAACTTGAGCTCTTCTGCTCTCCACTGATGTTTCAGATACGTCCCGCTGATACAGGACACTGTGATTTACACTGATGTTTCAGATACGTCCCGCTGATACAGGACACTGTGATTTACACTGATGTTTCAGATACGTCCCGCTGATA
>JAOXYF010000018.1:2519976-2532445 GCA_028565775.1 Sternarchorhynchus goeldii | reverse complement strand
TAGCTAGCGCGTTCGGACACGGATAGCACCGTCATTCTTGCTCTCTCGTACCTTGCGGGAACAGAGAGGGACTTACTTTTGCTTTCGTGGGCAGGGGCGCCGGAGTGGGGGTAGGAGGCGCCAGAGAGCTGCAACATGGGAGCAGTGCCAGCGTGAACATCTGATGGGGGGGGAGGGAAGACCGGAGGGAACAAGAGGAAAAAGCGAGAGAATGGACGAGAGGAAGATAAAGGATGCATAATTATGGCAGATGGATGATGTGTATACTAATAACACATATAAGCCAATACAAAGGGGACAAGAGGAAGAAAGCACTAAATATGCATGACCACTAGAGGGCGACACATTGATAAAAAAATGGGAAGGTGAGACGCATGCTGTAGTCTCCACTGTTCACAGGTCCTCTAAACCACACCAGTGTTGTGTAGCTGCAGCAGTAACTCCAGTGGAACTGAAAACTACAAGAGCTGAAAAAGAAGGTCTGCGCCAGTCCCCACTCGGCATAGAACAAACCAGCATTTTTTCGCTTTACCACCTACAAGAATAACAGTCTAATGTTAGTCCAATCAAGCCAATTTGAGGGAGTGTTGAAGTCTAACCGCTAAGAAAACATCTTCCCTCTCCACACAGAGCTATAAATAACCCTGTCTGAATTAGGTGACTTCTGAGTCGGGAGAAGGAGATGAGGGTTAGAGAGGTCCAGTTAAGTGAGTCTCTCTCATACTCCTTCATTTCCAAACAGCAGAAGCAGGTAGCAATTTCTCCTTCACTAGAAAAAGCAAATTATTAAACAAGGCAGTGGACAAAAGATGGAGGAATCTGGGTGGATGTTCTAAGACTGACGCGTTGCTTTTAAAGTCCATTGCTGTGTAGAGTTTGGATGGATATGGTGAATTGTTTCATTCATGCACAGTATATTAAACACACCCCCACACCCCCAAGGACACTTATGCAGTAGAGGATACCAGACACAAATGTCCTTTTTTACTGCAATATTCTGATTCCCCTTGAGCTCATCTGATCACTGGATCATTAACCTCATTATGTTGAGGAGTGTGCGCTTTGTACTAGTGGATAAACTAGCAGATGGTCATGCGACTCAAGAGTTATTAGATGTGAAAGGCAGTTGGTAGTAGGAGATACTAAGGCAGGTGAGTATGTGTCCTGCTCTGCTGGTGGAGATCAGCTTAAGAAAATGATCCTGGGATGTGGAGAAGGTGCCAACAGCATGAGTGAATGGATCTTACTGGTGACGGGTGTAGCGTTGTTGGGGGTGTCCGCTCTCAAGTACTGCGTGGTCTGGGTGGAGGGCTGAGAAAGACCCTGGGAGCTCTCACTGGCACTGGAACACAGGACAAGGACAAAGTGAACATCTTATCTGATTATTCTGGCCAGCCAGAAAACGTGGTTCGATGCCAGACTGACAGAGATACAGCCTAACATTAAATCTCAAGACATCAGGTGACAAGCAAAAACCCCTGCTGCATACAGAACTGTTTATTTTTTTTTACTAGAAAAACTTTTTTACTTACTTTACTAGGACTTGATTTTGAGTTTGCCCTTCGTCTTCTAATAAGAGCATTTCCCCTTAAGTAGGCGTGTGTACAGGCCCTCACGTTCTGAGCACTGCAGCGTTACCTCACCCAGCTCTCACCCTGAGCCCTTTAGAAAGCTAAACTGGTGCATAATTGCCCAATTAAATCTGTTAGCTATGAGCTGCAGCGGTTAAACACCTGGGGCCCCTGAAGAGAGACGGCTGGTCCAGGCACTGCTGAGTCTCAGCCTGCCTGCAGTTCCCTGAACCCCATCCCACTAGCAGCACGTACTCCATATCAAAACCATCAAGGGGCTCCTGTCCTCTGGCCTACAGTCCTGTGGGCTTCAACTTACACACACAAAAACAAACCTGTCAGAGTAAAGAGAGATGTTTACTTGTGTGTGTCCTTGTGTGCGAGAACGTGTCCTTGTAAGAGGACACGCGTGTCCCGATGTGTTTGAGCGTGTGAAGACTTTGGAGGCAGTATTGGTGGATCAGACAAAAAGCTGCTGTGTGCCAGGGTGAAGCCTGTCTAACTGAACACCCAGAGACAAGAAACGTGCCTGATCTAATCAACCCAATTCCAAACATCATTAAACAACACTACTGCGCTTCACTACTGCACTAGATAATTGGAAGAAGTCTGAGATAGGATTTTACTTCTCTCCAAAAAACCAAGGCCGAATTCATTCATTCAACTGTGACAAGAATGGAGCACATGGAGCCGGTGTTGTAGGAGAGCTCATTAAATCTTTGGAACAAGCACATGCTTTCCAAATCCAATTTGTGGCAAATGCACTTATCCTCAACACCCTCAACATGCCAGGCCCAGAACTCCATAGTTCAGGCAGTGTCTGCAATACAAATCATTCACTTTCTTATAGCCAATCGCATGGCCCCAGTGTTGCTATGGGGTGGGATTAACTGCCCCTCCTCCCATCCCTCCCTGATAGGCTGGTTTAAGCACCTGTCATCAGCCTCCACTCTCTTCATGCTGTGTAGGTGCAGCACAGCGAGGATGATGGCCACGAGAAAGATCACAGCACAACACACCCCGACGCTGATGTAGAACACTCTGGTGGAGGTGGCAGGGGCATTTACGCTGTCTACTAAGGGCAAGAAGAGAATGAAGAGAGGAAAGAGAGGGGGGGGGGCATCAGAACGAGAAGGTCACGTTAAGAAATTCAAACCGGTATACGCAGAAAGTACCGAATGTGTCTTTATAGAAATGGCACGTGTGAGAATGTAAACTGGGAAGACGTGGAGTGTGTGCTCACAGTCCGGCCTGGTCCTGTTGGGGAAGGACAGGATCTTGGGAGGATCCGGCTGCTCGGTTCCTTTGGGAAGATCGAGAGTTAAGGATGTGTTTAGTGGACACAGCAGATGAAGAAGATACAGGTCACCACCACCACATGGATGAGAATGAACAAGGAACTACAAATGTCAGAACAAACAAAGATTTCAAAGTGACAGGGACACACCGCCCAAAACGGAGTTACAATAAAACTTCTTTAACAGTTATGAAATACTGTTTATTAACAAGAATAGCATATTCCCTCTTTACTCCAACAGTTACACAAACACTGAAAACACCACAACTCGCTCTGCCACAGGAGAGAGGAAATAAGACTCTACACAAACCCTTTCTCTGCCCAGGAAGACAATTTGTGTGCTTTAAATACACAAAGCATAAAATGTCTTGGGTATTAAGAAGCATATTACAGAGAGCTGGAGAAATGATCATCTTTACACAACCTCTGGGAGAAAGTCACGCCAAACACACACAGATTAGATAATGGAGATAATGGTATTGCACACACTAAGAGACATATTTAACAACACACAGTACACACACACACACACACACACACACAGTGTACCCAGATTAACACTGAAATGACTCAAAGACAGGTGCCAGAATGTAAAATGATGTCTTACTTCGGTAGCACATTTTCCTGCGTTTAAAGTTGAGCACTGTAAAGTTGTTGCCATGGTTAGTCAGATTCAGCTGCACTGTTAGATTGGCCTCTCCATCCACCTTCCCAGAGCAGAAGAGGTCCACTCTAAAAACTACACACACACACACACACACACACACACACAGTGTATAAGCTATTTAGTGGGCACTGTACATGTCTCACATTTACTTTCTGCAGTGACCATGCTGAACACCCTGGCAGCGTGAGAGTGGGTGTGGGTGTACACAGGTGATAGCAGGTGGAGGGTGCCTTACCTGAGCGTGTTCGCGGCACCTCCCCTTGGGCCGAAATGTTGCTCTGAGGCAGGTCCATGGTGGCAGGGTTCTCCACCTGGAAACCCAGCCTGTATTCCACCTGCTCAGGGCAGCGGAGGGAGGGGAAAGGACCACACAATGAGGAGAAGTCAACAACAGGGTTACACTAATAAAACAGTACAGTATATGAGAACAGCCAAGGTCTTCAGGAACAACGCATGTGTTAAATACCCTCCTTAATTTCACACTAGATGGCAGTGCAGGAGAATGCTAGAAACTCAGTGCATCAAGTTAAAAATGTCTACCTGAAATTAATCAGCAAAACTCAGCAAGAGCTTCTTGGGTCAATATTTAAAGCTTGTTTCAGTGCCTTTAAAGCAATCACATAGCACCAACCATTTTATTCATACAGCGCCTTTCATAGATTTAGTACCAACACTGAGTTTTGTTTTCATGGAAAACCTTCCAGAAGACACAGTACATGTGCAGTTGAGTTACACTTCTTCTCCTTTTAAGACCTATTGCCCTGTTTTTAGATCAATGTTTGTTAACAGATGTCTGTGAGGGTGTTTACTGTCTACCAGATGAAAGGCTAAGCAAAACAATCTGAACCATTTCTGAACCATTTCAGTAAAATGGTTTTGCTATATAAATATGACAAGATTTTTGTAATCATGTTCTGCAAAAACACCAAAGTTAATTCCTGTGGAAGTGCCATTGTATGTAAGAGCTGTGTGAGAGGTGGAGGTTTATAGCAGGTTTATAGCAGAGTTATAGCAGGGCCCTTTGGTAGAAACATCAGGCCTAGTGGTGGACAACAAGGACCAATCAGGTGATAAGAAGAAGGTAAGTGCTGAATGCAGTGGTGAGTGCTGAATGTGAAGCGGTGTCCACCTTGCTCTTGGATTGCCAAGTAAAGTGCAGGCTGTTGGTCTCACTGGGAACAGGCATGATGAAGGAGAGTGCGTGAAGATTCACCACGTCATCCCTCATGTAGTAGAGCTCAGCATCCAGACCTGCAGGAGACCAGACATGAGAGCAATCGGTGATAACAGAAGGGGAGATATGAGAGAGAGAACAGAGAAAGAGACACAAACAGCAATACGTCGGCAGCTCCTCCTCCTCCTCCTCCTCCTCCTCCTCTGGCGAGCCTTTCTGATGCAGAGGTAAAATATGGTTTCTGGCCTCCGGCTCTGTGCCCATGTGAACTCTGCATTTCACTACTAAAAACATCCTATGCACTCATTTCACAGACTAATGGATTCTGCAGAGCCCACGAGGATATCAGAGAGGAAAACCATGGCAACACATAATATATCTGCGCCAAACACGTCCTCGGAGCAAAGACTCGCGCACAACAACGTCAGACTCAACGCAGCCATTCCTCCAGCATCAGGAGCAAGAAATAAGAAAATAAGAACTGATTAAAACGTTACGTGAAGACAAGCATCTCTAACCAGGAGCGCCATCTCTAACCAGGAGGATATTTTTGGATGGGATGCAGAAGCTTTGGAGTGTAGGAGATACCTAGCAAAGGTCTCCAGGAGCTCTTTTTGTTTCCAGACTCAGGCTATAGGAGCAACGGCTCACCCTTTAAAACGCTCAACACTGTGAATCATCCCTGTTATCATGGCTGTACAGCCATGGAAGAAAGGGCTGCTCCAGGATGTTTATGCTTGAGGTCTTCACCTTCACCGTCACCGGAGCACAGCAGCCTCTCTCTGCAAGACAGGCCTCCATTTTCTAATAACTCTCAGCCTGAGGACACGGTAATGTAAACAGGGGCTCATTCTCCGGCACATTCCTCAGGCACAAGTGCATCGCCTCCAGTTCGCACCACACACACCTGTGCTCTAAAGAGGCCTCCATTTACATCCATTAGCAGCGGGAGAGGCTGTGCTGATGGACGCGTGGCTGAGGTTTCACGAGGGAGGTCGGTTCCCACACAGCAATGCCCCAAGATGACTGACGGCCGAGATGGCCCACCCTGCCCTCGGGTGGCCTTCCACGGCTGGGAGATTCCGGCTCAGTCGAGTGGAGCCGACCTATCAGATGGCAGGGAGACTACATTTGAAGAGGGGGAAGGGAATGGATTCCCTTCCTTGTTCTTAAAATACCAATAAATAGAACAAAGAAAAGTTCTTTTTTATCGATGTCCTTTTGGCTCAAAATCTACAATAAAGAGTGCAGTGCATAAGTAACTGGAGCATGAGTTTAGGGAAGGTAGGACACGGCTTTAATCATTTACATGTATATTGGCTGAGACTACGAACTGGCTAATTTACCATTACTGTCAGTAATTGGCCATACGACAACCAGAAGTGCCAATGCTGAGTCATTCACCACGGTTGGGACTCAACCAGTGATGTAGGACACTGATGTGCAAAAAACACAGAACCAAAGCAGACAAACGGTGACTTATGGCCTGTACTGGATGCCATTTAAACTTAGACTTCTAGACTTTCAACCTTTTTCTCTAAAGTGAACACTACATCCCCTTCCAACCACAGAGAGGTCATCAGAGTTGTTCCTATTGTTCTCTCTTTGACAGTATTTGCTCTCTTGCCCAACTAGAACCATGTGGAAGTGCAGGTATGCAGCACAGAGAGAAGGTGGTAGGGTGTGTCCATGCTGGCCTGACAGAAGGGGTCCATCGTGAACCCCAGACCCAATCAGCTGTGGGGCCCCTGAGGGACGGGGTGCCGGCCGCAACACAGGAGCCATCGGCCAGCTTTAGTTCTGGCATGGCTCTGAACACAGTGGATTGAGGAGGAAAAAGGAATCAGCTGTAATTGAGCCCTGAAGTGTGAGGAACACCAGACATGCAAACCATGGATCTGAGCCTGGGGTAATGACCTTCCTCACATTCTGATCCTGGTCCCTCTGCCAGGGATGACCATGTCCACTCAGCTCTACGTCTAACCCCACCACTGGGAAAGGGGAGAGAGAGAGGGGGAGGGAGAGAGAGAGAGAAAGAATAGGCCTGGCTGGGTGGAGGGGCCTAGTTTGGTTTTTAAGCACCCTTTTCTTCATTTCCATCTCTTGGCTTTGCAGACTCAAAGCGAAGAGACTCTGAGGACAGTAAACTGGAGTGGACGTGGGAGGTCAAGGGTTCTTGACCCAGTGATTTAATGGACCACTGCAAGACACTGGTTCTGCTACAGAAAAGCTTATAAAAGGGAAGCAGAGAACCAGGCGGTGTGAAACCACTCCAAAGTGAGAAGCAGACTGAAGCCATTGCTAACAGTTAAGGAGCTGAGCTGTGACTAGCAGAGTCTCTCAACACCTCTGAATGCTGCCATGTTTGTGAATCGGAAGCGTTTCTTCTCTCTCCATGTTTTTAAGCAATGAGTTACAACTCACTTTCAAAGGAGTTCTGGTCAGCCACACACACACACAGACACACACACACAGACACACACACACACACAGAGACACACACACAGACACACACACACACACAGAGACACACACACAGAGACACACACACAGAGACACACACACAGAGACACACACACAGACACAGAGACACACACACACAGACACAGAGACACACACACACAGACACACACTCTCTCCAGGGGTGGGGGTAGGGGGTCCTTTTATATGGCTTCAAAACCCCTTTCATGCTTGAATCACTTCCACTGTTCTGAAAATCTGAAAAAGCAGACAAGGCTAAAGAGAAAAGCAAAGTCTGCTGAGCAAAACATTCCACTCAACCTTTATCTTGGTGGCTCTTGTTCAGAAAGAATGAAAGAAAAAGAAAACGGTTCTCCGGGGTTTTATCTCGCAGTCTTATCTCCACATAGGTCGGACTCAAACCTAGCCGAGTGGGACAGAGGAGATGGCTTCCTAAAAGCCAGGGCAGCAGAGCGCGGGAAGGAAGCTGGGCCTGGACTTAAGATCAGGAAACGAGAGAGAAGTGTGTGTGTACAGCGAGCTAATCCTGCGACAGAGCCAGGAGCCTTGGGTGACCTTCAGCACAAAGCTAACCAGGGTGGCGCTGACACACAGCATGTGTGGAGCAATCTGCCGCTGATCTGAGCGATGCTGGTGTTTAGTACATGCTAACACGCGTCTCCGACAGGCACGGGAGGGGCTGGCATAACTGCACCGTGACTTAACAGAAAATACGCTCAAAGTCTGACCTCAACGTCTGTTCATGAGCCAGGATACTGGGCAGTGAACTCCATCAACATATCTAACTCCAACGAGTGGATAGGGTTGCATTTATTAATTACAGCAAAAAAGAATCTAATAGGCTCTTCAAAAAACAGAATGGAGTAAAAATAACAGCATGAACGGATGAATGGCCTCTCTATAGAACACCCTCTAAAACGAGCTCTGCAACAGAACATTCAAACCTACATCTGAACTGCTAGGGTTAGGATTATGGTTAGGCTTAGGATTAAGTTTAGAGTTAGCATTAAGGTTAGCATTAAGGTTAGCGTTAAGGTTAGGGTTAAGGTTAGGGTTAAGGTTAGGGTTAAGGTTAGGGTTAAGGTTAGGGTTAAGGTTAGGGTTAAGGTTAGGTTTTGTAAAATAGATTTTATAAAAGAGGTATTATAACCTTTGTGGGCACGGGCACGCCATATGTTCAGGGTTAAGGTTAGCATTAAGGTTAGGGTTAGGATTATGTTCAGGGTTAAGCTTTTCTTTTCTTTCCATATCTCCACAGGTGAAAACCAGCAGGCACCACTCCTGGGTTTCACCAGCAAAGTTCACAATCAGATCATGTTGGCTCTTTGGGAAAAATGGGAAAAAAAAACCCTGGTGTAAGAAGGTGTGCAGGTCAAATAAAGGTGGTGCTGAACTGGGAGGCTCATCCTCTCCACGGCCCATGGGAGAGCAGTCTGGAGGAGGGGAGGGGAGGAGGTGAGGGTGGTGCTCTCACAGCTTTATCCACCAGCCCTTGGAGACAAACCCAGGGAGCAGATTACACGGATACTTTTTTGTAATCTTTGAATATGCATGAACGCGATCAAATTCGCCTCCCCACTATTCCATCCCATAATACTCTCATGTCCCCTGTGCATTTGGGACATACTGCTAACAGGATGTCGTGGGCAACAGGGTTTACTCCAGGGGAAAGGAAATGAGTGGGTTTGCTACCTTCAGATGAGCAGGCCACTCAAATACCGAGCAATGACTAACATGCGAGCTGTCTGGTTTTCATTAGGAAAGGGGAGGACTGGTCACTGGACGAAGATCAATGGAGGAATGAGATCTGCTAGACAAGCTTCAGCGTGTACTGGGCACTGGAAATGTGTGGAGGCCCTAGAAACTACTGCACTAACCATTAAACAAATAAAATGTACTACAAGTAAAAACAAGGGTAAGATACCAGTCACGGCACAAAACACACACACCCCCCCCAACGGCTGATGTTTACCATGATTATGTAAACACAATGCTTTAATGTAAACAGAGGTCAACAGAAACACCACAAATCAGCATGGCTCAGTCTGCTCACATAAAAACCTCAACTCATGACCAATATGATCGTCCAACATTCAGTGGCATCATAATAAAGGCCTCCTGCCCTTCTCTCTCTGCAGCCCAGAGAAGGAGCCACTAGAGGCCATGAACGAGCAAAATAAAACTCCTGAAATATGACTAATAATCATTCTTCTTAGTGTCTTTACCACAGATGATGTTCTTGATTTAAATATTGAATTCTTTAAATAATTCAAATCTCAGCAATCAGTAGCACATGCCTCATTCTCACCACTCATGTGACTCGCTCCAGACACCACGGCTGCTGTCCTCAGGTCAGCGACCCGTTTCTCATCTTACCCTGCACAGTGCTCCATTGTCTCTCTATATCTGTTCACTACTGGTTACAGGAAAAAAAAAAATTTAAACTCTGCAGCAAGAAACTCTTAATCTCTCGTTTTATCTCACGTTTTAGTAAGAGTATCACACATCCCTTATCCTGCATCAACAACACAAGTAGTGAACCAGAAACACACAGTTCATGCCTAAGGAACACACTTTTCACACTGGACTTGGAAAAGCACAACAGAGGGGGTTAAGTGAAGGGAGACAGACAGCACCCTTGTGTGGGTTAGGCCTCATTAACATAGAGAATGGTAGAACGCTGCTGGAGCTGCCCTATCAGCACAGATGGTCAGGAGGGCAATCAGCATAATACCAAACAGGTGTGGGTTAAAAGGAGCTGCCCGACCATGCAGCAGGGAGACAAACTTAGACCCGACTGCTGCCGCCGCCGGCACAAAACCACTTTCAGATGTGACTGAACCACTTCCAGGTTACACCATCATGGAGGAGGTAAAAAAAAGGTACACACCGGTGTGGTTGGCTGGGGCGGGGTGTCGGGAGAAACAGAGAAGAGGTCAGGACTTGCACTGCTGGAGAAAGTAACCCTGACCACAGTGAGGCTCGAGTAGAGAGCCCTCAACCAGGAGGCCTGAGCTGACCAGCGTGGGATCATGAGCACCAACAACACACACGCTGTCATCAGAAACATGGGCTCAGAACCACCACCACCACCCCCCTCCCACTAATCACTGAGGGCATTGTGCTTCTAACACAAGATAAATAAGAAAATAACTGCAGTGGCATGAGCAAGAGTTAACAGACTTTAGTGCTTTGCATACGCTACATGCAACCAATCAGAGTGTAACTGCATCCAATCCGGACGCTGTCGTGGAACCTCTAGTCTTGCTGAGGTTCATTACTGTTTTCTCGTGGCCACTTGCATATACAGCTTTCAAGCACTTCACAGTTTGGAGGCAGCAAAATACAGCAAAGAGCAAGAGAGGTGGAGCCCAAAAAAACTCAAGGGAACGAGGGAACTTCCGTGATGCTGATCAAGAGTAAAGTGGTTTTTACCTTGTGGAGCATACATGCTTATTTCAGCTGCGACTTCCCTCTCCCCCTCCAGCTAAGCCACGTTTTCACACGAACCGCTGTACAAACGGCCTTGGGCAGACGTGGGCGTTACCAGGGTAAACAACTTGATGCATAAACACTCCTTGTGTTATGTTGGTGCACAAATAATTTCCTTGATTTATTAAAAGATCACGAACAAGCAGAAATAAAGTGGCCTTGAGTTTGTGACCAGTACAGTTAGTGAAGAGGAGGAGGGTGGAAAAAGTAACAATGTATTGGTCCATGGCAGCAGTTCCCTTAGACTCACTAGATTGATGAAGAGTTTAAGGCATCAGTGAGAGCAGAGAGGGCCGAGGGCCGTCAGATAATCCCTGCTGCTCCAACAAGACCACGGGCCTGGAGAACAGCCACATCAATAACCTAACAAATAATCAGGTGCTGAAAGCGTGTAGTCAGTAACTGTACCAGTGTGCTGTTTACAAAAGTCCTAGGAGAAGGGAGACAGGGGGTCTCCTCTTTTCACTTGAGGACAGGCGCCGAGACGTGAATAGCAGTGACAATCATTCCTCTCCTATTCACGGCCTGCCTTTGTGAGGGCTCCCTACTCATCTTTCAGCTTTCCCTTCCTGAATGATTCCCCCCGCCCCCCCCCCCAGGCGTGGGCAGAGGCCACGGGTGAGCTGTCTGCACGGGCAGTGCCCATCGGCAGCAGACGGTGTCCAGCGCCGGCTGGGGATTCACGCGTCGGCTTTGAAGAAAGTTTAACGATGAGACGCCTTCACTCGACGCCTGTGGGTTCGGTGGTTACGGGCTCTGACATTCCAACACTCCTCTTGCTTGTGATGGATGAGCAGATAGTGATTTGATATGGTGTTTTGAGGGAGGAACAATATCCTGTAGGGTTGAGCTTCCACTGCCCTCTCAGGGGGCGTAAGGTCTGGTTTTCACTGAGCTCCATGCACTTAACAGGTACTCGTGGATCAAACAGCAAGCAGAAACAGGCTACACATCTGCAGTACATGCAGAACATCCTCGCCACTGAAGAACCAGATGAAGCGCAAACTCCAGCTAGAACACTTTTCCAGAGAGCCGCCTCTCCTCCGGCCTGGGCCACCCTGGGCCACGGTCGATCCCACAGACGGCTGAAGGACCTCGGGCCACAACCCTACAGGTCATGAGGAGGTTTCACAATCGGAGAGAGACGCCTGCTTTGCATGTGCTTTTCTAAATTTTCTACGAGTTCATTATTCTGACCCTGATCTACTCAACAGGCCACGGCAAGAACAAATGGACCTTTTGGGGGTTTGATGCAAATTCTTCTGTTGGACTCTGATGGACATGTAGGTTTGAGAAAGGGAAAGGAATAAGACTAAAGATGGGGGGGGGGGTTCGATAGAAAGAGAGAGGAGGAGAAAGAGAGAGAGAGAGAGAGAGAGACAGTGTGCGAGAGAGTGAGAGCGTGTGAGAGAGAGAGAGAGAGGGTTCCACACTTTGTCACATGTGTGAAAATAATTAAGCTAACCGGTGACGGCCTTCCTCACAACCACACACAGCCAAGGAGGAAAGCAGAAGTATTCCTAAGAGAAACACATTCTCCTTGGTTTCCTGTGGTCATCAGAGAACATCTTATGAGATGCGTTTGGCAAAACTACTATAAAGTAACAAAAGTGGGACAAATAATACCAGCAAAAATACCAGTCAGAAGCTAAGAGGCACCAGGTGTTCAAGCCCTGTATTGATGTTATTGTTCTGATGTCATTATGGTAACCTGTATTGATGTTATTGTTCTGATGTCATTATGGTAACCTGTATTGATGTTATTGTTCTGATGTCATTATGGTAAC
>JAOXYF010000018.1:2465766-2478266 GCA_028565775.1 Sternarchorhynchus goeldii | reverse complement strand
TAAATTAAACAGCAGTGACATTATAATCATCATGACAAACTGACACATTTACAATCATGACCAAACACTCAGAAATGCTAATAAGGATCACAGTGTATTCATTAACAGTAAACATGCTTGAGATGTTCCTCACAAAGGCTGCAGCAGAAGCCATGCAGATGTGAACCATTCAGTCTCATTACCACTGAAGCTCGATGCAGCTCGATGCAATGAAGTAATTAACAGACGACACTTCACACAATCGATAAACGTGTGGGATGTAGCAGCACGTGTCACATGTGTGTCTGCATGCGAGGGGGTGCGTGTGTGTGAGGTGTGTGTGCATGTGTGAAGATGTGAGTGTGTGTGGGTGTGTTCACAGCGTGTAGAGATGTGTGTGGGAGAGGTAAGTTGGGCTCTGCCATCCTCACATTGTACTGATTACCGTCAAGCCAACAAGGGAGGGACAGAGCAGAGAAACACACAAAATCCTTAAAACAATTTGGCGTTTGCTGTGTGTTTGGGAAAACAGTGGCCTCTTTGTTTCTGTTGGGGTTTTTTATGGTGTGGATCGAGATTACCGAAGGGATTTAGGTTTGCATAGTCCAACAGAGTTATTTCATCTTCTTTGTATCAAGGTACGTGAGTGTGTTTGTGTATACATGCATGTGTTTGTGTGTGTGTGTGTATGTGTGTGTATGCATGTATGTGCGTGTTCATGTGTGTGTATGTGCGTGTGTGTGTGTGTGTGTGTTCATGTGTGTGTGTGTGTGTGTGTGTTTGTGTGTATGTGCATGTGTATGCACACACGTGTGTTTATGTGTGTGTGTGCACTGGCTCTTGGGGGCTCTGCTCTGTGTTTTAGGAGTTATCCACGGGAGGCCGCAGCATCTGGCTCACATAGGTCTGTCTCCTTCGCATCTCCTGCTCCAACTGCTCCTTCAGCATGCACACCTGACACACACACACACACACACACACACACACACACACACACACACACATATATACTTACCACTAAAACCTTCACAGCTTTGCAGACTTTAGTGCTTTCCATGATTTCACACAGCTGATTCAATTTATCAGTTAATTACCAAGCGTATTGTTTATTTGGGTGTGTGTGTAGGATAGACAGTAGGCTCTGAGCGCTGAGCTTCGACACCCTGGTTCTGAACTGAACTGGATCTCTACCCCAAACACGTACACAGTGTTACGTCCACTTTACATATGACACACATGCTGAAACCGCCTGAAGTTCCATTGGTCCTTTTAGCTTCATGAATTTTGAATATTATCTGTACTGCTTTCCATTCGCTGGCTGCCAGACCCTCCTGTAGGCCATTACATGCAGCCCTACAGCACATACATCTATAGCCATTAGTCCAACTCCAAGCAGTCCTGGAGAACAGAACAGATGTATGATGTTCCTCCTCTAACACAGCTGAACTGTTCAGGTGGGATTTTTCCAGGGTAAACCTGTGCTGGACCCTGGTCCTTCAGGACCTGGTTAGGTGCGCGGTCGACCCTGGGTTCTCCCCCCGGTCACCTGCTCCTCCAGGCAGCGGACCCTCTGGCGATGGGCCTTCTCGCGAGCCTCCAGCGCTCTCTCTGCCTGCTGCTGGGCCCCCCGTAGCCTCTCTGTCTCCAGCTCCAGCTCGTGCCTGTGGTGCGCTGCCACCTCTAGGAGGCGCTGTGAGTGAGTCTGCTCCAGGTGGGAGAGCTGGGCCTGTGCACAAAGACACACATCCTCCTATCACTGGACACCAAAGCCGGAGATCAACTCAGTAAAACCAGGTCCAAAGTGCAACGGAAGAAGCTTAGAGGGAAAATGGAATTTTAATGGAGTAAATTTCTCATTTCTCATATTTCACTAGAGCAGTGAATCAGGTGTTGGCAGACTGATTAAAGTCACTAATCCACAGGTCCAGTATTTAAATGAACCCACCTCACTCTGCCCCTGAGTCTCTGTCTCACTCTCTCTCTCTCCTTTAGTTCACGGGTGTGGGGTTTTCCTCACCTTTAATGTGTGGTTCTCTGATTGGCTGTCACTCACTTCCTGCTCCAGTCTGCATACCGCCTCCTCCAGCTGCACCTTCTGACGAGCAGCAGAAACCACCTCCTCCTCCTGTCTGTGACGCTCCTGTTCTATCTGTGCATACACACACACACATACACGAGCATACACACATACATGAACACACATATGAGCACATACAAACACACCACACACACGCGCACGCACACACACACACACACGTTGAATGTCTATAGCAGAATCAGCATCTCTCCCCAGACATTTGCATGTTCCAGTGATAAAATACACACACATGCATACAAACACATTCATGCATCCACAGCTAAAGACAGAAACATGCTAACAGTAGCTACGCACTGGGGGAAACTCAACATGCCATAATACACCACACATGGAGATGAAGCATTATGAAGGACTATGAAGGGCTATGAAGGTCTATGAAGGACTATGAAAGATTATGAAGCATTATGAAGGACTATTAAGGACTATGAAGGACTATGAAGGGCTATGAAGGTCTAGAAAGAACCATGAAGGGTTATAAAGGACTATGAAGGGCTATGGAGATCTATAAAAGTCTACAAATAACTGTGAAGGATTATGAAGGACCATTAAGGTCTATAAAAGACTATGAAGGCTTATGATGGTCTATGAAGGTCTATGAAAGGCTATGAAAGGCTAAGTCAGACTAAAGCAGTTCGGGGGCCTCAGAAAACATACAGCACATAGCCTGGGTTCTTAAAGTGAGTCAGGAGGCCGAGGGCCTCGGCATGCAGAGTTACTGCAGTCGATAATAAATCACGGAACTGAAGTCCTGAAAAGCAGTGACAGCTGATCCGGAAGCTTTTGAATCACACACACACACACACATACACACACACACCATGGTTTATTGAATCACACAGACACCATGGTTTATTATCTAAATTATAAGTACAGCCAGTGTCTCTGATTTCTCCAGCTTCACTTAGTTCTCCACATCTCCACTGCACGTGGTCAGGTGCTCGGCACATACCTTCTCCAGCGTGCGTTTCAGGGAGGACCTGTCCTTGCTCAGACGTGCCACTGAGCGCTCCAGCTGAGCCTTGTCCTCCTGCAGGCCTTGGAGGGAGGAGGTCAGGGCAGCCATGCGCTCCTGCAGGTCTCCTCGCTGTGCCTGGAGCAGGGTGCAGGATTGCTGGGCCTCCTGAGTCAGCAGCTCCCTCTGCTCCAGGGCCTGCCGCAGATGCACAAACCATACACAGATCCGCCCTGGGACTTGTGACTGGTGTATTTGTGTATGTGTGTATATGTGTGTATGTGAGTGCCTGTGTGCCTCTGTGTGTGTGTATATGTGTGTGTATATGTGTGCATGTGAGTGTATGTGTGTGTGTGGGTACGTGTTTGTGTGCCTCACCTCCTGCAGGCTGCGTGTATATTTGTCCTGCTCAGACACTCGAAGCTCCAGGTCCTCCTGGTCCTTCTGCAGACCCTGAAACCTGCTGCTCAGAGCTTGATTCTGCTTCTTACTGTCTGCCAGAGCTTCCCGTGCCTTCTCCAAACGCTCCTGCATACACACACACACACACACACATGCACATAGATACACACACACACACACACACACACACACACACACACACACACAAAACAGTTATTCTCTTCATGTTGTGACATTTTTCTCCTTCCTTTCAGTTCATTGTTTTCTTCTCCTCTATCCACCTATTCGTTCTCCTAATGCTTCCCTCCCCTTTGCTTTTTGTTCTCCTTGTTACTGCCAGGGTTTGTGCGTCCCGGAGACCTGGAGGAGATTTACACTGTGTGCTTTGTTTTTGTTTATCCAGTGTGTTTAGGACTCGAATGCCCCCGGCAGAGGAGCTGTGACGTGTGGAACGAGCTCAGCGCTAAAATCCTGCACCAACACCCGCCGCACCCAAGAAAAAACACCCTCAGAAACACAGTACAACCGTGGGCCGCGGGTCAAACCACCTGGGGCCGAAGGCTGGATGTGAACTTGGTTCATAATCAGAGCTTTACGAGTGTGCGATCCACCTCCTACACCACCTCCACCTCATAACCACACCCCCTCATCCCCACACACACGCCCCCATCCTCCCATTGACCTGTAGTATCCTGCGGTCCTTCTCATTGGTGGACAGTGCACTCTGCAGCTGGGCCGCCTGCTCCTGCGCCGCCCCCGCACTGTTGCTGCTTTCACTCAGAGCCGCTGCCGTGCTCCGCAGCCTCTCACGAAGCTCCGCCTCCTGAATCTCTGCACGGGCCAAAGCCGCCGCCCACCTCTCGCTCTCCACCTGCAACGCATGAGTGCCTCAGTGTCATAAAATTATCACAGGTTGCTAGAAACCTCACACACACACAAACACACACACACACACACAGACAGACCCTCACACACTCTCTCTCACACACACACACACACACACACACACACACGGATCCTCACACACACACGCAGACATTCACAAGCGCAGACCCTAACACCCTCACACACATTAACACACACTGTCACACACATACCCTCACACATACCTTCAGCAGAGCATTGCACTCCTCAGCCTCGGCCAGCTCCCTGCGTAGCCCGGCCGATGTCTCCTTCAGGGAGTCGCGCTCCACCTCCAGCTCAGCCGTGCGGAGCTGCCCGCGGTGCAGCTCACCTTCCAGTGCCCTCTGGCCAAGCTCCAGCCTGGAGGCCCGTGCCTCTGAACCCTCCCATGCTTCCTTCAGCTTCCTCCGCTCCACTCCCATCTCTGCCTCGGCCTCCTCCGCCCGCTCCAGCTTCTCCTGCGCACACACATGGTGAATCGTGTCATCAGTGCTGCCACTGGAGGAGACTGACGGAGGAGAACCTTAGGAACACTTTTTATACCACTCACATTAGCAGAAACTAATGCTACTGTTGAACCTCCACTTTACACCACCCTGAAGCATCTCACAGGGTAGAACCTCCACTTTACACCACCCTGAAACATCTCACCAGGTAGAACCTCTTACGGCAGTGTGATAAGACCAGTACTGCTTTCATTGCTTTGTTTTGTTAGTTGAAATAAAGAGTGGCTGGGCATTTGTGTACAGTAAACATTTAACGGTGGGGAGTGCTACCTGTAGGGGGTGCATATCTGCTTTAGCTTCTTGTGTGTGGTAAGTGTATTATGATGGGCAGAGTTACCTTTAGGGCTTTCACTCCCGCCTCGGCAGCCTGCAGACTACCCTTCAGCCTGGACAGCTCCTCTCCCATGATCTTCTTCTCTCTATCTCCACGACAAACTGCTTCTTCCTGCAGTAAAAGAGAGGCCTTAGTCCTCTCTAATCGCTCTCCCAAGTCACGCTTTCCTACACACACACACACACACACACACACACACACACACGCACACACACAGACACAGACACAGAAAATTTAAGAGGGTATTCAGGGTATTCCAGGAGAGTCATCAGTGGGATGTTTCATGGTGGTGTAGGAGAGTCATCACTGTGAGGTGTTTCAGGGTTTTACACGAGAATCATCACTGTGAGATGTTTCAGGGTGTTACACGCGAGTCATCAATGTGAGATGTTTCAGGGTGTTACAGGAGAGTCATCACTGTGAGATGTTTCAGGGTGTTACATGAGAGTCATCAATGTGAGATGTTTCAGGGTGTTACAGGAGAGTCATCACTGTGAGATGTTTCAGGGTGTTACACGAGAGTCATCAATGTGAGATGTTTCAGGGTGTTACACGAGAGTCATCACTGTGAGATGTTTCAGGGTGGTGTATAGTGCAGGTCCTACCTTGCTCCAGCTCTTTGAGGGAACGTTTTAGCTGCTGTGTCCGAGTGCTGCTCTTCTCCACACTGGCCTGTAAGTGTGTTAACTGCCTGTTTAAAGTCAACACCTGTTCCTGGGCCTCGTTCTGCAGACAGTGGGGGTGGGTGAGAGAAAAGGAGAGGAGGAGCGAGAGACAGGGAGGGAGAGAGAGAGCGGGAGAGAGAGAGGGAGTGAGAGAGAGAGGGAGAGACGAAGAAACTGAGAGCTGCATATGTCTTTGCAGCATATATATACAGCATATTTAAACGAATACAAAAGTAGTTTCTTGGAATGTAAGGCGCTAATGCTCGTGCAAGAATAGTTTTCTTTGTTTTAGAACAGAGCACTGTGCTGGTGTGTAGGTTTTGTTTTACCTCTTCAGTACATTTGTTCAGTTTTAGAAAATCAGTGCTCTGCTCTAATTTTTGAAAAGTTTTCACATATATTCCAATACCCCAAGGGTATTATAATATATATTTTAATATTATATTATATATAATAGATAATATTATAATAATATATATTAGAATATATATTATTATAATATATATTATAATACCCTAAGGGTTATTATGCTCAGACATCTTCTGCTTGCATCAAGGTGGCGCTGTGAGGACTGGGGGCCTCTAGGGTGAGCATCATACCCGTTCTTTCTGGGCATCTCTGAGCTCCTGATGGAAGTTGCTCAGGGCAGACTGTACTGCATCCAGATCCAGCTCTCCCTCCTCCACATGGGCCAAGGGAGGAGAAGAGTATCCCCCCTCCACCAGCCCGCCGGACACACGCTCACCTCCGACACACAAACACACTCACTTACGATCACCAACGCGTGCACTCTAACGCACACTCACATGGAAATACACACAAACACACACATGCAGTCCTCTTCCATGTTCCATGACAAAAATGTCCCACAATCAGAAGTTTGGGTGAGACAGCCTTCAGAGCTCTACCTTTAACTGGAGAGCGAGTTCTCCATGGCAACGGGCTCCGCCCTCTTGGCCCAGGTGTTGCTGGTCTCGCCCCGCGCCCCACTCCCAGCGTGCGCCTGAGGGCAGAGGTCAGACCGCTCAGCCTGTGCTCCAGGTCGGCGCGGGAGGCGTCGGCCTGGGCCAACTGCTCTTCCAAGCCTAAGGCCCGCCCCTCTGCTAGGCTCCGCCCCACGTTTAGCTCCCGCAGCTGGGCCTGTGCCTCCTGTAGCACGGCCTCCATGCGTGCCGACTCCTCTCGCTGTTGCTGCTGGCTCTCCTGCAGGTCGGCCTCGCGCCTCCGCTGGGACTCCCTCTCCACATGCTGGGCTTCCTCCAGGTCAGCTACATGCCGCTGCAGTCCTGCCACCTGACACACACACACAAATATTAACACACAACCTACTCATTTCTACCTTGAGACTTGTCATATATACATATATCTGTTTATTCCATAATGTAAACTCAAGATCCAACATGAAATATCTTTTCTACAAACAGCACTTGTTAGGACATTTTTTGTCTGTAAATGGTACGAAAACAAATACCCACAAAAGTGCGTGTATACGTTGTAATAACTCACTAAACTCAGTAGACAAGTGTGTGTGTGTCTCACCTCCTTAAGAGCACCCTCTCTGCCAGCGTCACTCTCCAGGAGTCTCTGTTTGAGGTTAAAAGCCTCTCTCCTCCCCTCCTCCTCCTTCTGCTCCTCCTGGACAAGACGAGTCTGCACCTCACTTAGCTCCTGTGCCAGATGTTTACACTCTCCCTCCAGCGTCTTCACCTGAGCACACACACATACAGACACAGACACAAACACACACACATAAACATGAACACACACACACACACACACACACACACACACACACACACAGACACAGACAAACACAAACATACATGCACACACACAAACATAAACACACACACACACACACACATACAGATAAACACAAACTCACACATACACACATACAGACACAGACACAAACACAAACACACACACACACAAACACACATGATTTTCTTAATGGACCGTGGTGTTTCGTGTCTTTTGGGGTACAGGCTGTGCTCAGGAATGAGGAGACATGCTGACCTTCCTCCGTAGTTCCTGCAGTTCTCGACGAGCCTGCAGGTGAGATTTCTCCAGCTCACGCATGCTGGCTCTCAGCTTTAGCGCCTCCTGTTGGAGGGAGGACTTACACTCCTCTAACACCAGCAACTTCTGCTCCCTCTCCTCTAGAGATCGCTTCAGACTGAATGTGAGAGAGAGAGAGAGAGAGAGAAAGGGAGAGAGAGAGAGAGAGAGAAAGAAAGAAAGAGAGAGAGAGAGAGAGAGAGAAACAAGTTTCTTCATTATTCCTTGCATTAGGCACTACAAAACAACAACTGCCTATATAAAGTTAACCAGGATATGGGTACTTTACCATCATTTTTAATATAAATCTCATATAGACAGATGAGTCAGACCCATGAGCCAATCCAGACTCAGGTCCTGGAGGGTTTCTGAGCTTTGTTCATTTTCCAAGTGAAGGATCATTGATGTCTGAAGTCTGTGAACTGCAGCCTGTAGTCCTACCGGGTTAATGTAGTTCAAAGAAGCACTACGCCATTGTCCATTTGAGTCATGTTTTGTAAATTAAACTCTGCCAAGCACTTGGCCTGTTTAACATCCCTGTACTAAACGTGCACTAGATGAACTTCACCACTGCACTCTTTTGAGTCCATACCAATACCAGTCCTTCCCATTTCAACCTGAAGCCCTGAACTCAACACTTCTTAAGGGTTTTGTTACAAAAACAAGCAACAATTTGAAAATAAAGTTGCAGTATAAGATCATACAGGTCTGAACTCTATTAACGTAAATCTGGGGCCACAGCACAGTTCTTTTTCAGTAGTAACATCAGAGTAGTATTAGTAATTAAAGGAGCCAGTGTGTTCAGTAGTAGCAATAACGGGGCCATTTGAGCTGTGTATTACTGTGTATTTGAGCTGTGTATTACTGTGTATTTGAGCTGTGTATTACTGTAAATGTCCGTTGAGTCACTAACCACACCTGGCTCAGCGCGGACCTGGTTACCGCATTATTTGTGTTATTTGTGTTATTTGTGTTATTTGTGCTTGGTTAATGCTGATGTTAGACAGGAAAAATCTCCTTGAGCTGGTCAGAGATACCGTTGACCTCGTGAGTGTCTGGGTGAGGCTGAAATGTTCCAGACTGGCAGGCGGAGAAAGAGGCCTCCAGTAAAAGTGTCTCCCAAGAGCGAGTCGAAAACATTGCGATTTACTGCCACTTTGAACAGCTTTTAACTGGGGTGTTTTAACAGATACAGCCACTTCATCATTAACTCTTAAGCAGCGATGCACTGTGACAGACGTCTTTTCAGATAGAGAAGTCCTCACTGGAAATACAATTTACAGTGTGTCCCAGACAGTGTATGGAGCGGCTGCAGTACAGGTGGTGTGAACGATGGGCCCCATCCAACACAGACAGCTCCTCCTCCAACCACCTCCATCCTGATATGGCTTTACCACCACCCGGGCAATGATGCCAGGCTGTGAGCCTGGACCGGCACAGATGTGACTGAGTGCTTTCGGAACCTGTTATTGTCATTCTCCGCCTTCTTGACGGAGGCTCGGAGCTCCTGGTTGGACGCCTGAATGGCCTCCTTCTCCCTGCTCTCATCTGCCAGACTCCTCCTGAGCTCCAAGTTCTCCTTGCGCTGATCATCTCTCTCCTGGGAACACTCCCGCAGGTTCTGACTGGCCTCCATCAGCTCCCTGCGCCCAGCATCTCTGCTCTCCTCCATCTCAGCTAGCTCCCTCTGCAAATGCTCCACCTGAGAGGAGAGGACAGGAGAGGAGAGGAGAGGAGAGAGGACAAAGGTCTTGGAGCAATGGTTACTGATGTATCAAGTGGATCTTTCTTTTCTCTCATAAGCATTTAAACTGGTTAAACATTATGTTCTCAAAGGGAGTTATACTGTACACATATGAGGGTTATTTAAGTCACATTGTATTATTGTTCTAGTTAAAGAGGAGGTTGAGGACAGCCACATTACACACGTGGCACACGGGTATGTTGAGGACAGAGCAGCTCCACTTTCCACGGGTTGAAAGAAATGGAAACAAAGACTATTAGTAAAATTCCACTGCCCTGTGCGATTCAGCGGCTGGAGCATGAACCACGCTGCTCACAGATACACTCCTGCACAACCGTGGAGCTTCAGAGCCTCAGAGGTGTGGGTGGGTGCAGGGTGTCGCCGGTGGGGGTTCAGGAAGGGTGCAGAGATGCACTGTGTTTGGGGGGGGCTGTGGTTCAGATGCACGAGTACTGGGATTATACCTGCTCCAATTTCACCTCCTCACCCATGAAAACACACCGAGTTTAGGCGGTGGTCTGGCACTCGATCTACACTTTCCAGCACAGATATTAGAGCAGCTGGAGAGAAAGCAAAGCCAATGAGGAGAGAGAATGAGACAGGGAGGGAGAGAGAGAGAGAGATGGAGAGAGGGAGGGGTGGAGGAAGAGGGAGAAAGAGAGGGAGAGAGAGAAGAAGAGAGATTGATAGCGAGGGGAAGGGAGAGAGAGCAAAATAACAATAGAATATACAGAGCAGGCTACAACCTCTGCAGAATACAGCAGTGTGATTGGAACCATCACTCCTCTGTGGGTGAGTGTGTGTGTGTGAGGGTGTTTGGGTGTGTGTAAACTGTCCTTAACAGGGCCACACAAGATGCTTCTCATAAATCCTAATGTGAGAAAGCGAATGCAGCACCATTCTGGCCCAGTGTGAGCGTGAGCCAGTCACTGATATAGGAAGGGAGCTGCAGCAGCTCTGAGGTAGAGGTGTACAGGGTTTAGTAGAGGTGTACAGCATCTGGTAGAGGTGTACAGGGTTTGGTAGAGGTGTATAGGGTCTGGTAGAGGTGTACAGAGTCTGGTGGAGGTGTACAGGGTCTGGTGGAGGTGTACAGGGTCTGGTGGAGGTGTACAGGGTCGAGGTGCATGTGCCAGCCTTCATGTGGATGGAGAAAATAAACCTACCAACACCTGGTTATTTATGAAGATGGTAAGGTCCATGGCTAAAACACACTCACACCCTGCTGTTGCTCCTCTTTACTCCCTCTCTCCCCTCCTCTTTACTCCCTCTCTCCCCTCCTCTTTACTCCTTCTCTCCCTTCTTCTTTACTCCCTCTCTCCCCTCCTCTTTACTCCCTATCTCCCCTCCTCTTTACTCCCTCTCTCACCTCCTCTTTACTCCCACTCTCCCTTCCTCTTTACTCCCTCTCTCCCCTCCTCTTTACCACTGTAAAAGCAGACAGAGTGGACAGTGTGCTGAGGCTGCTTCTTGTCCAGTGGTCAGAAGGCAGGGGAAGTTAATAAGACGTAGCACTGGGCTGGACTTACACAAACACAAACATGCATTGGTACTGACCGGTGTCATTCTGGATACGTAAAGCAACAGCTGAGCCCAGCCAACACCAACAGCATGCAGTAGTGAACCCTTCTCCCCAGCACTGGAAGAGATCGCTGGTCCAAACTAGGTTCCCACAAGCCTCTTCAGGGCCCATTTCCCAGCCAATATAAATAAACCCACCTCCCAAGATGCAAAATATTCACTTTGGTGGCCAACAGAGCTTCTTTTTCCAATGCTAAAGACAATCCAAATGGCCCCAGTGTTGAGGACAGTGGCGGAAGAGACACAGGTGTGCTCACCTCTTGCTGGGCTTCAAGCCTTTGCAGAGAGAGCTCCCTGACCTGCTCACTCAGCCTCTTCTCTGAGATCTCACGAGAACTCAGAGACTCCTCAAAGCGCGTCTGCAGACGCTGTAGCTCCGCCTGCAGACCTGCCAAAGTGTCCTGTGGGGGGGGAGCGGGCGGGGCTTATGATATGTTAAGACGCCATGGCGAACACCATCCAGTCGCTGGGTTTGCCGGAGCCACGCACCTTGTCCTGTTCCTGTTTGCTCAGGAAGTCTCGGCGCATGCGTGCCGTCTCCATGGCGCCGGTCTCCATGGTACGCTGCAGCGTGAGGATACGCTCGGTCAGCGCTGTCTTTTCCATCTCCATCTCTGACAAAGCCTGCCAAAGCACACAAGCACTGGTCAGCTCAAATCCAGATGATAACCAGACTCCATCCAAAGCACCGTTAACACCTCCGTTTGACTAGAGAGCGGATGCTACAGGAGCAGCTTCTGCAAGGGTAATACCAGATGGCAGGAATCTTCTCACTACTGCTGGTACATAGAACTTTCTGTTTTATATTTAGTTTTACATTTGTTCCACTATCAATAGTTTGATAAACACATATACAGATATAACCCTCCACACACACACACACACCATGCACACACACCAACTCACAAACACACACTCCCACATACCCAAGTTCACACACACACACATGCTCCCTCACCTGCTGCTTGCTGGCCTCGGCCTGCAGCAGGGTGTCACTGCAATGCTGCTGCATCTTGGCCAGCTTCTCCTGGAGTTGCTGTAGCTCCTGCCGACTGTGGAGTCGCACCTCCTCACACTCCTCTCGCAGCTGCGCCTCCACCTGCTTCCTCTGTTCTGTCAGTTCCAGGTATAGATTCTCCTGGAGCGAAGCAGAGACGCAGGGCTCAGTTGTAATCGGGGTGACACTCAAGCATTTGAGGCACACTACAGCTCCAACACAAAACACAGGTCAGCACACTACAGCTCCAACACACAACACAGGTCAGCACACTACAG
>JAOXYF010000018.1:2409718-2448040 GCA_028565775.1 Sternarchorhynchus goeldii | reverse complement strand
CCCCCCCCCCCCCCCCCCCCGTGGTTCCATTCAGAGGCCACTCAGTTCACTTTGAGACGTCTTACGTTTAGAGCTCAGGTTTAAAAACTTGAAATGTCTTTTGTTGTCAAGATGAAAGTCACAGAACACTTCAGGCTGGGATATGCATCAACACATTACAATCAAACCTTTGATCATCCGGTGAGGATTACTGCTCTATTACACACATGGCATATCCTACAATTACAGTGGCTTGTTGAAGTCCATGTTTCTGATAATTTAAAACCACCACTCAAAACCTCTCACTTTGTTCAGAACAAGGGCTGCTGGTTCAAATCAACCACTATACATACTATCCAATTTATTAAAAACACTTATTGATTCTTCTTGAGGGTTTACAGTTAGACACTACAGTCTATTTGTCAACCATTCACAGTTACAGTGTGTTATTCATGCTCTGATCCATGATCAGCAGTGACACCAAAGTTAAAACTCCAGCATGTGCACACCACTACCATTCCACTACCATTCTAACACCAGTCCACTACCATTCTAACACCAGTCCACTACCATTCTACCATTCCACTACCATTCTAACACCATTCCACTACCATTCTAACACCAGTCCACTACCATTCTAACACCATTCCACTACCATTCTAACACCATTCCACTACCATTCTAACACCATTCCACTACCATTCCTATTTGCTCTGAAATGGCCCTATGGTCATATTATTATTTAATTATACAGTACATAAATAGCACCTGTAAAATGTACCTGCTATATTGGTCAGGCAGTGTATTAAAGGAAGGTGGTATAAATGTATGCATACCATGTAAACTGTAAAGGAAACATGAATTCCTTACAAATATTTATAAGGGTTCTAGAACTCATTCCCTCCTTTGTCATGGTTCTAGAACTCATACCCTCCTCTGTCATGGTTCTAGAACTCATGAAAGTGTGTCTTCTAGCATCAAGGATGCACCTCTGTGAATAGCATTGCAGGCATGCTTTAAAACAAAGAGAGAGAGAGAGAGAGAGAGAGAGAGATGGAGTGAGAGAGACAGGGAGAGAAAGAGAGACAGGGAGAGAGAGAGAGAGAGAGAGAGAGAGACAGGGAAAGAGAGACTCCCCTGTCTCTCTCTAAAGCCTCTCATTTGCTCAAGCCGCTGGCCTGCAGCAAGTCACTTTTACACACACATACAGACTCTTACACAGCAAACACAACCACAGTCACATACACACATACAGACTCTCACAAAGCAAACACAACTACAGTCACATACACACATACAGACTCTCACAAAGCAAACACAACTACAGTCACATACACACATACAGACTCTTACACAGCAAACACAACCACAGTCACATACAAACATACAGCTCCTCTCACACAGCAAACACAACCACATAGCCACAAACACACATACAGCCTCTCACACAGCAAACACAACTACGGTCACATACACAAATACAGCCTCTCACACAGCAAACACAACCACATAACCACAAACACAAACAAACCTTTTTGGGGGAAGGAAAAATTAAAGAAAGCACTTGGGACACACAACCTGTTCCAAATAAAGGCTTGTGAGTTGAGGCTGTCCACTGGTCGTTTTACAACAGCTAATGGACAACATGCAATTCTTGCTGCAAGATACATCTTAGGCATGTTTTATATTTCCATATGGCTTCACATGTCTTTTTCTTCTAGTATCTATTGCCTGGATCCTGCTTGACTTCAAGAAGGGAGGAACCCAGCGCTGCCCTCTCATGTGTTTTGCGTTAGTGTTTTTATACTTAATATTTATGATTTGTGCCACTCCTTGCATTGTCTCATTTGATAAATATTTCAAAATACATCAAGGAGCCACAGCTCTTTGATTCAGCTGCCAATAACCAGCAAGAGAAAAGTCTTCAGAGCCACTGAAAACTCTCTGCGAGAGGGCCAGAACTCACTGAAAACTCTCTGCGAGGGCCAGAACTCACTGAAAACTCTCTGTGAGGGCCAGAACTCACTGCCACATTATTTCTGCTCAGCCTCCCCGCGTTCAGAAGAGCCGTGCTCTGGAATGACCTACTAATATGAGAGCAAATATGTTTAGCATCATGTCTGTTTTCCATGTCCAGTTGGATATGTAGCTCAGTTCCAGCCCTCCCTGAGCTAGAGGGAGAGAGGGCAGTGAGAACAGCGGCAGCAAGATTACACTAGAGAGGTTAAAGCACTGGTAAACAAAGGCATGTGCCCACCTGACAGTGGGCATAGGAGTTGGGCACTGCAGATGGCAGAGGTCATGCACACAGCAGGATGGGTCACAGCGCCACCTGCTGAGGTGGATTGAGTACAATGGAATCCAAATCTTGAACTCAAATCCGAATCTGATCCTGAGTTCATTAAATGCTTCATGTAACCCCTGACTCCTAGGTAAAGCGTGTGTGAAATCTGAACACTGAGGACTGTGATTTCTCCTCTACTCTAGTGCTTCGTCTCACTTCTGCTAAAGGTCTTCCTCATTTCCATTCAAAGGTGTGTAATATGTCTATTTCCCACAACCAACTGGACATCTAGTTTTTATCTAGGCTGCATTTGAACAGTTCTGTGAAACTCAAAAAAAGGTCACCTTAATTAAAACTCAGTTCAGTGGAGAAGGCCAAATGAGTTACCAGGTTAAGACTGTCCCCAGACCAGATGAGAAGATATGTGCTTTTAAAAAATCGAGCAGATGTAATGGTTATGCAGTAAGATGCCGGTGTGTGAATGATTACAGCTGGGAGTGTTTCTCTCCTCCTTGGCTAAAGCCCAGATCCTTAATAAAGGGAATGAATGCATTGAACTATCTGTCAGATTCACAAACACAGCTGGAGAAGCCATGCAATACACACACACATACACATACACACACACATATACACACACACATGCAATACACATACAAACATGATCACACACACACACATGCTCACACACAGTTACACAGCCTCACACACACAGTCACACACACATAGAGACACACAATTGCATACACACACTCACACACACACACACACACACACACACACACACACACACAGATACAAAGCCCCTTTCAAAGTCCAATAGTGAGAGGCACTCCAGTGAGGGAGGCCCAGCAGAGTGTAAAAGCTGTTTTGGAGCATCCCTGCCTGGGATTGCACAATGCACACACAAACACACACACACACACACACACACACACACACACACACACACACACACACAGCTACACATCTACACACACACACAGCTACACACCTACACACACACAGCAGTGCCACCGACACACTCAAATCTATTCAACCGGGTCTCCAGAGAGATCTCCCTCTCTCTCTCTCTCTCTCTCTCTCTCTCTCTCTCTCTCTCTCTATGTATATATATATATATATATATATATATATATTGGAGCCATTCTGCCAGTTTGGAGATCACAATCCCTAGTGTGCTCTGATTACTATGGGAACCACTGTTGTCTTCACCTTCCACATCTTTTCTGTCTCTTCTTTCAGTCCTTGGAAGTTCTTAAGCTTTTTGTGTTCCTTGTTCCTGATGTTGCCATCACTTGGGATCACTACATCTGTCTCTACAGCCCTCTCCTGCTGTTTGTCCATCACTGCTACGTCCGGTTGGTTAGCAATTACCATTTTCTTGGTCTGTATCTGGAAGTCCTAAAGGATCTTAGCTTGGTCATTCTCTACCACCATCGGGAGTGTATCCCACTTCGACCTTGAAACCTCCAGCCTGTCCTCAGCACAGATGTTTCTGTATACTATTCCAGCCACTTAGTTATGGCCCTGTACACCCTGCCTGCTAGCATCTTGCATCCCACTGTTATGTTCTGGATTGTCTCAAGGGTATATTTGCACATCCTGCATCTGGGGTCCTTCCTGTTGTGGTAGATCCAAGCCTCTGTTGATCTTGTATTTAGGGCTTGTTCGTGTGCTGCAATGATTAATGCCTCCAGTTTTACAATCCAGCCTTTTCCAGCCATTGGTAGGATTTTTCTTCCATATCATCCCCTTCCACCATTTTCTGATGGTACATGTCATTTGTTTACCCTCCCATGATGTTTCCTCCTCCTCTGCATTCTCTTCCTCTTCAGGTCTCTGCTATCCAAGGTACTCACTAAGTATCTCATCCCTTGGGGCCATCTTCCTGATGTACTCCTGGATCTTGGTCATTTCATCCTGGATTTTGGCACTGATGCTCACTGATCCTCAGCCTGTCTTTCCCCTTTTGTACACTCTCAGAGTGCTGGATTTGGGATAAATCTTTCCAAGCACTGTGAGGTGTTTCCTTGTCTCAATGTCAGTAGCTTTTTATCTCCTCCAGTTGATTATGCCAGTGGGATATCTAATATCTAATATCTAATATCTAATATCTAATAGTTGGTAGTGTGTTGGATCCTAGATCTTTTTCTTCCGTTCAGCTGGTTTCTCAGGACTTCTCTCACTCTTTGTATGTATTTGTCTGTGGCTGCTTTCCTGGTGACCTCTTCATGATTCTCATTTTCCTGTGGGATTCCAAGGTACTTGTAGCTCTCTTCAACATCTGTTAAATTACCTTCTAGTAGCATGAGCCCCTCAGTTCTAACTGAGGGAAACTCTCAAGTTCAGTAACCACTGGACATTGTAATGGTTCTTTCTCCATACGCTTTTCCAGTACGGTTCAGTCACCATCTCAGCTGTGTCTGTGAGCTGTTAATCTTTGCTTGGAAGTCTCCAAGGCCTCAGGTATGGATACCTGACTGTGCTTCTCAGGTACCTCGATCATACCTTTCTGCATTTCTGATAGCTGGCTAACATCTCCCTGTTGCCTCTAACTTTGGCCAGTCAAGCTCTCAGCAGTTGCAGCTTGCAGATGTTATAGTATCTATAGTATCTGCTATAGTATCACACAAAAGTGAGAACACGCCTCAGATTTTTGTAAATATTGTATTTTATCTTTTCATGGGACCACACTGAAGATATGACACTTTGATACAATATAAAGTAGTCAGTGTACAGCTTGTATAACAGTGTAAATTAGCTGTGCCCTCAAAATAACTCAACATACGGCCATTAATGTCTAAACTGCTGACAACAGAAGTGAGTAAAACCTCTAAGTGAAAATGACCACATTGTACCCAATTAGCCTTTTTCCCTCCCCGGTGTCATGTGACTCGTTAGTGTTACATGGTCTCAGGTATGAATGGGGAACAGGTGTGTTAAATTTGGTGTTATCACTCTCACACATACTGGTTCAACATGGCACCTCATGGCAATCCCACACTCTCTTGCACTGGGGTTGTTTGTGTAGCAACAGGCCAACAGTCCTCTCTTCTCAGATATTAACCCCAAAATCTGAGTTAGTGTGACTCTTGTTCCTATATATAAAAATTATATAAATGTTATATAGATTGTGTAGACATATTCAAAATAGCAGTGAAGTACACAAGGTTTCCAAAGAATATCCATCCATCCATCCATCCATCCATCCATCCATCCATCACTTTTTCATGGAGAAGTACGACCACATGAAGAAAGTGACAGAGGAGAAATTCATTAAGTCTAGTGATCACTCTGGGACATGTCCACATTGGAGGAGTGTGTTTCTAGAGAGTGTCCGTTTTTGTACACTCCCAAACACCCGACTGGCGTGTGCATAAGCTCACAGCCCCGCGGGCTGAAGCTCAACAGAACCAGACCCAGCAGCCCAGAACAGACTCCAGGACCCCAACCCCCAACTCTCCAAACACTCCATGCCTTATCAGAATCTGCTGGGGTTGGGGAGGCACTCTCAGGGCAGGAGAAGACAGGAAAACTCACCCCTGCCTTATGCTGTGCAGTTTGTCAGAGAGTCCCTGACTGGTCTGAAACTCAAGAACAATTTTAAAAAGCTTTGTTGAAAAACTGCATCACAGGTTTAAAAAAAAAAAGCACCCCACCCCCTTGTTTTTTTGTGCCTGACGATTTATCTTAAAGGTTAAGGGCGTGTAGCCAGTTGTGTGATTGTTATTTTTGTATTCCATTTGATTAACATTTCTACTTCATCATATATTAAATGCTGTGTTTAGGTCACTTGTGCATAAAAATGGACGTTTTCTTGCAAACCCGGTCCAAAAGCTGTGAAATATACCATGCAGTCGTCTTACACACACACACACCGACGTGAACAATCTGACATACTCCCACACAAACACATATGCACACACCGGCACAGCACTGGAGCGTGAGAAAATGCAATCTGGCAGAAATCCAGAATCAACACAGAAAGGTCAAAGTTCACGCCAACTTGCTCCCCAGTTTTCTGAGATGATGCAGCTTTTCAAATTGGGTCAGGGTTTATCCTGGTTCAAACTGGGTCAGTTTAAAGCAGGATATTTGATTAGTTTATCCCAGTTCAAGGGCAATTTCAAAGGGTCACAAGAAATCACAGTGACTTTTCCAGAAGACAGAGGTTGACTTTCTGAGCAAAACCTGCTGCTCAGATGTTTCTCTTCACCCCTGTGTTTTTCAAGAGGGGGGGGGTACCACCAAAATGTCCCAGAGGACTTGTGGAAGGAGCCAGTTGGCTCACTTATCTGCTTTGATTAGACAAACACTTTAACATATGCCACGGTGTGACTGATCCATCTCTTTGGAGCTAAAGTTCTAGCAAGGAACACAAAAGGAGGTCATAGACATCAAACTCCACCACAAACACTGCTTCATCCCATAACCCCACAATCACCAAGGCCTGTGGATGCATGACTGCAAACTGAGAGGGTCAAAGGGCTTTTTAATCTCTGAATTTTCAGCCAATTCAGTTAGTTCAGCAGAAGAAACCATAAGGCTGAGTTCAATGTCACAGGAAGAAAAACCTTCCAAACATCTCTGAGAAGAAAGGAAAAAGCAAGTGAAGAAATGGACTACTCTGACCACAAGAAAGTGAAACCACAGGAAATATGGCGATATGTCCAATACCTAAGTTTGTGTTAAATTAATATTTGCCTGGTCATATGTCCAATTCACTGATCACTTTGTCACACTTGTTCTGTCGCTTCTGATCCTGGACCAGCTTTGCCATGAGATGGCAAACATTTTCAGCAGGGTAAAGGTCTCTAGAGTTGCTATGATCGGTGTTCAGACAGGAATACATAAAGCATGCAGCACTTTCACAGGAGGGCACTGGGACCATTTTTTAAACACAGCACACCAGTACAAAAATAAGCTCTCCACAACCCCTCCAGCTACTGTCACTAAAAAAGAAACCCCAAAAAAAGAGTTGCATGAGAACTGAAGTTTTGAAGAACTTAAATATTTTATATTCTGATCTCAATTACCGCAGAAGCTCTACATCTTCGCCCTGTGCCTCCAGGACTCCAACATTTCTTTCTTGGTTTTTCAAGCAAAATGAGGCTTCAGGTCTGCTGTGCAAAGCTACCCTGAACTCCAGGCCCAGCACCCCCTTCTTTTCCTCTTGACGGATTCCTGTTTGCTTCTCAGACTGTAAGCGAGTAGCTGGAGGCACGTTCAGCACCAACAAGAAGAATAAATGGGAAACCAGTCAGGAACGGAGCCCCAGGAATTTAGAGGACAGAGCACAGAGGTTTACGAAGAGACAGTCCCCACCTCACTGTGTCTCACCCAGGGTGTGAGTGTCACTGCCACGGAAGAAAAGAGACAGGGAGACTCCCACCAGCAGCTGGACAGACCACAACAACCTCAAGCAGTGCTGAGCGTCTTTCATTTCAAAGCTTTTCCATGCTCCATGTGAATATGGGTTCATTGAGTCTGCATTGAAAGATTTAAACACAGCTAAGGAATTACAAAAACTTTAAAATTTAACAAGGAAAAGTTGAGTCCTTTGGGACAAAATAATCACACACATAAAAACTAGGCCACAAATACATGACAAAATCTTAAAAAAAAAGATTCAACACAATCTGGTTCCAGGATAAGATAAGAATGAATGGTACAGAACACAGATCTAGAAATGCAAGGCTGTAACTCCATGCACTGACCGAACTCTTGCTGCATTTGTCTGCTCTGACCGGCAGGGGAGAACATGACCCTGTAGCAGCTCAGAACAATGGGAGTGTGGCCACATTCCCATTGGAGTGTCCTGGGAGCACAGCACCACTCCGCAGGGAAGGGCAAACACACTGGAGAGGAAGTATAGGCAACGCAGCGCACACCAAAACGGCCACGTCTGCCTGTGAGAGACGTTCCGTACGGCACCCTTCCCCAGAACTCGTCGTTTGCTAACACATGTCAATACAAAAGGGCTCTTGGACAGGCAGGAAGGAGGGAGGACGGCCGTGAAGAGGAACGTGAGGAGAAACGCCTTTTCACAAATCACTCTGATGCATAAATATGCTGTTTTAAGCCGTCCATATACTAAAGGCAAAAAGCAGATTTTTCCAACATAAAAAAATAATCCAAAACTCAAAGTCCTTACAGCGGATCTAGTTTAGAGGAGGAAAAATGTCTGTAAGCACAATGTCTGTAAGCACAGTGTCTGTAAGCACAGTGTCTGTAAGCACAGTCTAACTTCTGTACTGGCCCTTCATAATATAAATAAATAAATCAATAAATAAACAGTCTATTTATACTAGCCAGACTAATTAAGTTTTATTTATAGCACACATGCTAAAATAAGCTCCAGGGGCAAAGCACGCCGTTGGCCCTCATTACTGCTCAGGCAGCAGAAAGCAGCCACTGTTATCACAAACAGCAGGTTTGTGGCCCATGAAAAATGAGCTGTTTCTTCCACGACCCCAAGAGAAGAGACCCGTAACTTTCCCTGTTTCGCCCCCAAAACAACATCCAAAGCATGGGGGAGGAAAGCCAGGGTGATGCAAGACCCTCCGAAGAGTCTGCATGTGTGTGTGTGTGTGTGTGTGTGTGTGCATGTGTGTTCGTGTGTGTGTGTGTGGGTCTGTGTGTGCGTGTATGTTCATGTGTGTGTGAGTGTGCATGTATGTTCATGTGTGTGTGTGTGTTTGTGCATGTGTGTTCATGTGTGTGTATGGGTGTGTGTGTGTATGTGTGTATCTTCATGTGTGTGTGTGCGTATGCGTGTGCAAGTGTGTTTGTGTAAAAGAGAGAGACATAGAGAAGGGAGAGAGAGAGGGGGAGAGAGAGGTGCAGGATGTTAAGGACTCTTCCTGAATCACATCCTGTACCCACAGAAAAAAACAAACACAGCTAAGATGAGCTGCAACAAACTACTTGGTTTATTTTAGATTCTGAAACGTGAACACAAAAGGATAGTAACTTCTATCCAACAAAGTATTACTCCTGTTGTGTTTACCTTCATCCCTTTTGGAATGTGAGAGAGCTCTTCAGAGCCAAAGTCAGTTCAAACAGAAATAAATACCATTTCACTCCACATGACATAGCTCGTTTGCACATGGCCGCTTACTGGTGAGTTTGTTTATGGAGAACTCCAAATGGGCTTCCCCTCTCAGAAAGAGCTGTGAGCCTCTGATGTTTGCTGTGCATATATTCCATTTCAAAGCCATGCGGCCCGCTTCCCTGTTTTTCCATCAAAGAACCACTGTGCCTGGCTCCACTGTGCCTGGCTCCACTGAGCTCTGCTCTGAGCACATGGCATTACCCATCTGTCTATCCACAATCACAAAAAAGTAATGGATGAAAGATTTCCTTTTGTGCTCCATTGTTAATGTGAGGCTCCTCTATTAATGACAGGCTCCTTTATTAATGAAGGACTCCGCTGTTGTATTATAAATATGGACTGCTACCAGCTGGGCCACCCAGTGGAGGATGGGTTCCCTTCTGAGTCCTGGTCCTCCCAAGGTTTCATCCTAATCTCCTCTAGGGAGTTTCTCCTTGCCACTGTCACCACTGGCTTGCTCATTAGGAACCCCTGTGATCGTAAAGCTGCTTTGTGACAATATTTGACTTTGACTCTATTAACGAAGGGCTCCTCTATTAACGAAGGGCTCCTCTATTTTCAGCCTTGGATAGCAGAGCTGTAAAGTAACCAACCAAACTCAGCAGCAGGCTGCTTGAGCATATCTAAACATGACAAGAATTTAACCTTGGACAGAAGACCTTTCCTAAACTCCCTGCCATGGAAACTTCACCTATTCTGCACCAGATGAGTTGCAGAATACAACCATTATCTTTATAAGGAAATCTCTAAAACACAAGTACTAGGTGGTCCTAACCTTTCATGAAGAAAGGTTTAAAAAGCCTTTACCTGACGTTCTAAGCATGATATCAGCAAGAAACACTTTCAAAACAAGTTTGCAGTGAATGTGTGCTAGAATGTCAGTCCAGCTTTAAACCCTTGTAGCTCTTGAAAGCATTGCAGCAGTTTCTCGATTCACACCAGATGGAGATTTATTAATGCCACGTTCAAGAACTGTTTCTGAAACATGCTTGCAGAGTTACTGCTGTGAGGGTGGATCAAGGCCAAATGAAGCATTATGACTATGACTTCCTGCTGAGAAGTGTTTCATAGTGAGATTCTCAATCAATTAACTGGGCTTCATTCATGGAATCTTCTGAAATATTTCAGAAGATTTTTGTAATAAATAAATAAATCTAATGAATATAATGCTTCCAAATTAGAAATTCTGCATCAAACATACATGTGGGTACTAGAAACTACACTAATAATTAATATAATATACTGTAATTCCAATGTACACGTCTAGGAACTGGAGAGTAATGTCCTGTTAACTGGAGAGTAATGTCCTGTTAACTGGAGAGTAATGTCCTGTTAACTGTGCATCTGTTTTCATGTTTTATTTTTGTTTATGTTTTGCTTTGTGGTTTGTCTTTTTTAATAAAATTTGATACAATTTGATACAATAAAATGATACATTCAAAAGTAGATTAACTCCCCAGATAAGGCTGTTCACTGCCATTCACACATGACATCCTGCAAAAAAATCCCAAGTCTATTTATAATACAGTGAATATGCTTTAGTGTGACATATCAAGCCATTCTGGAGCTTTGGCTAGAATGTTTCCACAGTCCTGTTCTGTTCTCCCATCAGTGGCACTGTCACCTCCTATACAACAGTGTGAGTTTCACAAATACACACTGTACTCAGACTACAGAAGGGAGGTGTTCTAAATTTGTGGTTCTGATGTATCTTTTAGTGCAGAATGGCTTGTAGGGTAAAAGAAGACCCTACCAGGGCAGCATTTGTTGACTGAACCCAGTGGAAATATGAGATGATTTGACAGGTTAAAAAAAGATGCAGACAGTTTATTATTATTAGGGACTGGTCTCCGTGTTTACTGAAGGGGGGGCACCTTCATTCAGAGAGAACAGAACAGGAGAAGTAGCAGCGTACTTTGGGAGAGCTGCCACCTTTTGGAGAGTTGATCATTTTGAATCTGAAGCCATGATATTCGGCACCCTGTTTGCTAACCCTAACCCTAACCCTAGCCCTAATCCTAACCCTAACCCCAGCTGTGTAAGTGAGTTGCGTAAAGCTAGTCGCCCTTTTCTAATTTTGGAGAGAACGCACGAGAGCGCATGTGCGTAGGGAGACGTATCCGTGTTCCTACCCTGCTGGTCAGCGCTGCCTGTTTACTGAGCAGTTGGTCTCTGTCCATACGCGTCTGTGAAAGCAGATCCTTCAGTCGCCAGTTCTCTTCCTGCGCGCTGCTCTCACTGACAACAGCGGGGGCAGCACCGGAGACTAGGAGAATGCCAGACGAATGGAGATTATACGTATCAGGAAATTACGCACTCGCTAATCAATCTCTGCTGCAGTGTCACGTGTAAGACGAGCGCGTATACCTGCAGGCCCCTCCGCCAGGTTATGGGTAATGATCTGGCGGATGCGGGCGGTGACCGGCGTAGCTGCCGATTCCACATCTTCCCCGCGTACCGTCAGGGCCTTCTCCTCAGCGCTGCTGTCTGGGTTAAGCAGGGATTCTTCGAGTTTCTGTAACGTCACCATCAACCGTGTTCATTTGTGACTACCCAATCGCTCGTGTAATTTAAACTTTTTATCGACATAATTTAATAATCTAATGACAAACTATGAAAGTGGCTATTTTACCGGTCTTGTTTCATTCTATATCTAAGATGGGTGTAGTGAAATTGATCAGGCCTGCTTGATAAGCGCACATCACTTGTCTTCGGGTTTCAGGATGGAAATTAAGCTGACCTTTCTGATCGACCTTAATTTGTTGAAACATCGCGAGGGTCGTTAATATTAAATTAAGCCTCTCCTCTTTCAGTCAGACATGCTGTTTCGAATAAACAACGCTGCAATAACCTATCAACGTTACATTTGGTGAAGATAGAATTACTTGCTGGAAAACACGCACCTGAATCACAGCCTCCAGTCGCGGCGAGTCCTCTCCATGGTCTCCTTGAGAATTCATATGGAAACTGATTTTGGACCAAACTGTAACTACCGCAGTGAAACGTGCAGTCTTTAACGCACAGATCTGTTTGCGAATTTGGAGTTGCAACTAAATGTTGGTAAGCGCTTTGCTTGCTACAACTCAAAGCAAATTAGTTTTCAAGCTTGCCCGTCAGCATTGCATTACACTTGATGTTAATGTTTTGCCGGTGAAAGGACAAACATTTACCCACTGCAAGTATGAGACTACCTAAGTAAAACTTTAGCAAAAAGACTGCAATCACAGCAAAGCTCGAGGTGCCGCTCACTAGTTGTTATGGAAACCGGACGCTCCCGGGCGGTTGCCGAGGGAATAGAATGCTAGCTTTTCTGTTTCCGTAGTTACAAAAACGCAAGAGTTCGTCGACTGAAGGTTTGTGTTACCAGATAACTACTAACTAGCGTCCGTGTTATTGTCTGTGAGTTAATCATAACCAGCATGTCGTTTAATTAAGTTGCAAAAGCGGGAAAGGGTCATGTTACAGAGGGATTTTAAACAAAATTACTATCTGCATTAAAGATTATTGATACGTTGGCAGTTTATGGTGTTCTAGGGGGAAAAGGGCTATGGCCCAAAGTTGTGTCTTGTCCCTGTTTTGGGCGGTCTGACGAACCCACCCTCCAAAAAAATTGCCCCAGCACCCCTAAAATAAGTAAAAGCTCGTTTTGTTTGTTTGTTTGTTTTTATTTAAATTTGTCTCTGAAAATCTGAAAAATGTATGTAACTTAAAGAATGAAAGTCCAAAATGACATTAAAATGTACAGTTTTTGTTTTTTAAAAAGTAGCCTTAAAAACACTTTGAATTGTAACAATTTGCTTTCAACTTAGCATGGGTTCTTTAATGATAATTACATTTAGATAACATGAACACGTACACACACATACACTCTCACACACACACAGACCCACACATACACACACATACACTCTCACACACACAGACCCACACATACACACACATACACTCTCTCACACACACAGACCCACACATACACTCTCACACACACACAGACCCACACATACACACATACACTCTCTCACACACACAGACCCACACCTACACACACATACACTTTCTCACACACACAGACCCACACATACACACACATACACTCTCTCACACACACAGACCCACACCTACACACACATACACTTTCTCACACACACAGACCCACACATACACACACGCATTCCAAAAAGTAACGCATTCCAAAAACGCATTTTTTAATGTAACCTGTCTAGCTATCTACAAAAATTTATAAACAAGTTGTTAAGGTTAACGGGTCACTAAGTCATTTCCATAGTGTAGTTTTATGTCTAGAGTAAGATGTGCTATTTTCCTAAGTTCCCCAACAGTTAAAATGTTTTAATACCAAACGAAACTTCTAGGATGTAAAAACTTCTAGGATGTTTCCTTGGAGCTGTACTCTTAATTTTACCAGAGGAGACGTTCTCAGAAGCACAATTGATATAACACCACCAGAACCGCTTGGATGTTTGGGAAATAGTGCAGAATTAGTCTGCAGGAGGAGAACTCTCCTTCTCCTAGCCCATTACGTCTCCTCGGGGAACAGGTCGGGCCAGTGTGAAGGGTCTACAAACACAGCACAGCAGCCACTGTAGTACCACAGCCTGGGGAGGAAGCACTCCACCTTCCAGGAATTGGATGATCGGTTGTACACCTCCACCTCCACACTGTAGTCCCCCTCCATTCCTTTCCAGTGTCCTCCAGTTACATATAGTTGCTCGCCCAGTACCACCAGGCCTCCGTTCTCATGGAGCTTGTGCAGGAACTGGACCTGAGGAACAACAACACTTTTTGTTCTTATTTGTATTTGTATTTACATGTGTATTTGCTTTGTATTTACATGTTCAGAGAAGGAGAAAAAAGTTTTGGTAAATGTTAAATGTTGTAAATGTTAAAACTCACTTTCTGCCAGATATTCGCATTTGGGTCATAGAGATACACCTTTTTTGTGTTGTCTGCTATCAGATAAATGAGTCCATCCATAGAGACACAGCGAGGTGAGGACAGGTACTTTGGAATAAATGGAGAACAGACAATACTCCAACTCTCTGTAAAAAAAAAACCTTCAGTGACTTGAAGTGCTCAGGGCAACAGAGCAACAGGGATGTATGGGGCTGGATGCATCACCAGTGTGTGCTGGATGTATCACCAGTGTGTGCTGGATGTATCACCAGTGTGTGCTGGATGTATCACACGGTTTCAAAAACGTTATGGTGCTGTTGATTCATTCCTTGGCTCTCACAAGCAACTCTACAAGCATATTCTGTAAATGTGTTACAAATGCTGTTATGTGGTCTTCCTTCTGCTGGCTGTACCTATGACGGGGTTGTAGCACTGCAGCGTCAGGGCGTTGTACTTGACTGCACAGGACCCTATGATGTACAGCTTTCCCTGACATGCGGTGGCTGTGAAGTTCGACACGTATCTAAGAGCAGGAGCGGTGAGAGCCCAGCTGTCGCTGTAGGGATCGTAGTGTTCTACCTCCACAACGTCCATCGTAGTGCCTGTGAGCAAAAACACACAACACTCTCAAACCCTCTGGGAGAGTCAGATAGGTGAGAGCTATTGCCTGCCCTGTCCTGTAGATAAGTCAGTTAGGATTGTTTTTTTGCTCCGCAGGATGTGAATAAGGGATGTGTTCCCTGATCAGCAGGGCCTCCCGGTTCAGTCTGTAGCTGTTACACCCCGTGGCCTTTATTGTTTTTCTTACCTCCGATGACGTAAATCTCTCCATTGAGAGTTGCTGATGTGTGGTTAGTCCTGGGCCGCAGCATAGGGGCAACCGTGACCCACCTCCCCTCCTGAGTGATGTACTTCCAGGTCTCTGTGGTTGACCAGGTGTTGGACTGGGAACCTCTGGAACCTCCTGAGAAAGAGAAAACCAATTTAAGTCATAAATATATTATGACCCCCCCCCCCCCAAAGTATACTGAATAAAATCACATAGTCTTTGAACAGCTAGAATTCCATTTGCCAGTGTGTCGAAGGCCCTCACATTTCTTAAGTGGTTCCAGTTCTTATGAGAATCATAGGGAGATTTTCTGTGTGGCGGGAGAAGTTTCTCTTTCATCTTCCCCAAACCCTCCATGGAGATGGTGTTTCATACATATAATACAGCTTTCAAATATGGGGAGGGAAACCATAAATCTGGCTATTCCTTGCTCCAGAAGCCTCAGCCGCCATAAATACCCTGAAATACCCAGACTCATCATGGGCTTTGTTTCTGTTCCCTTGGTAAAAATAGAAACTATCATCTGTTCAGTCCTTCAGTCTCAGTATTTATCATTCTGCCTCTTTCTTCTCTCTTTTTGAGAATACAGATTGTAGTTCAGTCAAAGCACAACGTTGAACAAGCTTACCTGTCACGTATACGTTGTTGTTTAAAGACACAACAGAATAACCCCACTTATTGTAGTTGGGAAAATCAGGTAGCTGGTGCCACTGTTCTGTCAAAAGAACAGACAACGGTTTTGAAGTTCTAACTAGTAATGAAGATATTTCTGTGGAAGAGAGATGATTAATGAGGGGTGGTGTCATGCTTACGAAGCTTTGTGTTGTAGAAGGCACAGTTCCTGGGATGGATCTTTGAATGTCTTTCACCATCTTCCTCCTCCTCTTCCTCGTCCTCATCATCATCAGAGTCATCCAGCGAACGTCCACCCATCACAAACAACACTTCCTGCAGATTGTGGGGTGTGTTTCGAAAGAGACCCTGCTCTGATTCACCTGGTTTGATGTTCATTTTCTAAATTAAAAACCAAAAGAAACAAACAAAAAGACATGGACAAGCACAATTACATTTTAGAAGAGCAGACCAAAGATGAATTAAACTATATTATGAAATATAAATACAGTAAACAAGCACAGCACACTGACCTCTCTGCAAACATCTTCTATCAGTTGTTTGCACTCCAGCGAGTCCTGAACCAGTGGATCTTTCAGCAGGTTGTCTATGAGGTAGGACTCTGGCAGGTGGGGGAGTCTCGCCAACCTCAAGAGCTCTGGCAGGTGACAGATGCGGTTCTCCATGCAATGCCTTACCCAGGCCAGGGACGCCTCAGCCCAGGCGCGATCATCCCGCATCTGCAGACGCTCGTCTTTCAGGCAGGCCGCCAGCTGGTTCTTGTCCAGCAGCAGGAACTCCTCGTGCTGCTGCACCGCCTCAAAGTTCTCTAGCAGAAAGGCCTTGGCTTTGGCCACCACTTCAGGACAGCCGTGGATCTCCCCGAACTCCTGGATGCCCAGGCAGTTGCTGGCGTCTATCTGGTGCTGGAGGTATCGGCTGCACACGGCGCGGACTGTGTGGAACTGAAGCTGGCTTGAGGTACGTGTCAAGCCCTCCACGTTGCCCTGGTTGATGGTGAGTTTTCCGGTGTAGGCGAAGTCGAGCAGCATGGTGAGCACGTCAGGGTCCACATCATGAAGCTCCACACGAGCAGCGATGCTCTCCATGAAGTCCCCTGAGAACATGGAGCGGAAATAGAGACTGCAGAGGGCCAGGATACCCCGGTGGCAAGGGAAGTCCCGCCCACCGGCACTTAGAGTGACATCCACAAGCTTGGGGTGAGAGCAGAGAGAGCGCAGTCCCTCCAAGATGCTCTGCGGATGAGAGGAGAGGCAGAAGTCCAGGTCGTCCACATTACGAACCATGATGAAACTCCTTGGTCCTGCAACCAATGGTTTCAACCCAACTAATATTGGTATAAAATGTTTATCTGCACAGGGAGAGATAAAAGGAACATAGAAATGCATGGTGATCCAGGATTAGAGACATGTGCTAATATTAACAACATCTTATGACCCGGCAGCTAAACTTGCTCTCCGACACAGTGACTAAACACTTCTGAAGAAGTACAAATGAAAAAATTAAGTCTCGACAGCAGACAGACGTCAAAAGTATGATCTGTTCCAGCCGAGAATAGTTTGTCTTTTAGGTGTTTTGAGAGAAAACTCTGCATTGTACGATTTATTACAATAAATAAAGAAATACTGAATTATGGTTTGTTTACAGAATGAATTAATTATCATTAGGGTCTAAAGCACAGGTAGATATTTAAATATTTCAAAAACCCAGAAAAAAACATTATGCTGCGTATTTCTTTCTAGCTGACTTCATGTCTGAAGTCTCTTTAGTCAAAGACAAGTCATGTGGACATTTATTAGAAGCACCTAACAGCTAGACAGTGGCACAAAGCTGTAAGGTGACATTGTGCATGTGGTCAAACGTTATAATACAGTTCAAATGGGACCTTACCTGTGGGCCAAAGGATAGCAGATATCACACATTGTTTAGAATAGCAGGTCTAAAAGACTGAAGATGCTTGTTGCTGCTCGTCGAAGGCTGGAGCACGAAAAACTTCTGTCAGCTTGGAGGGAGATAAGCACACACGTGTTTCACTCTTCTATTTTTAGTGTCAGTGGTCAGACTCCAAATAGTATGGACTGAACTCCCACCTGTTCTTAAAGTGACACACACACACACACACACACCTACACACACTTGGGTGTTGCCAAAGCTGGTCAGATGATGATTAATTTAATCATTTGAGTCACAAGCATCCCGGCAAGCTCCTGACAAGACAGGCAGCACTTGTTTACTTGATAACTATGCAAGAAATGTGCAATCAACCTTACAAGGGCTATTAAGGCAGAAACGAGGTCAAATTCAAAAGCTACATGAATACAAATGTTTATGAGTTCACTTATAACCATATTAATAATTGGTCCTCACAACACTGAAAAACATCCATGTTCAGAATAATGTTTGAACATTTCACCATCTTAACAGCAAACACGAAAAAACTAATAATACTAATTTGGAAAAAAAAAACAGTTCCACTTTCAATACCTTTGTTAAAAAAATCAAAACAGCAAAACTTTAATTGCAAGTTTTTATAACCGCAATAGTGTTGAACCAAACAAACGTGCCTGTCCATACTATTCAAAATCAAAGTCAAAAATCTCTGCCTCCTTTTCTTTCCAGAAGGCAAAGCTCCTGTCAATGTACTTGCAAATCTCATCATTGCTCAAACTGCTAATGTCTGGGCTTCTGTTTAGGGCGTCTCCTCCTTCATCTGGGGTTGGACTCTGGATGATGACCTTGGGCACTGGCCTCGTCTCTACTGGGGGCGTCTTATCTGGGTCCCTTGCCTCTGGCTGGCCGGAAGCTTCGCCAAAGAACCTGACCTTGATGTCTTCGAACCCGTCCCTCCATTCTCTGTTCCCAGCCTCGATGTCCTGGATGACGGCCTTGTGGAAGTCCCGCACCGTCTCCCAGCTGAAGCGGCCCACGTGGTCGAACACCTCGAAGCACAGCAGGTGCCTCATCTTCCTCTCGTCTGACGAAAGGTCCTGCTCAAGGATATGGAAGTAACCCAACATGAAGAGGTCAAGGGTCAGGGTGTCGTACTCAACAGGTGCTCCACCCATACGGGGTAAGAACTGCTCAGGTGAATAGAGGGCCTGCTGTCGGTTAAGGCGGCGGATCTGACGCGAGGGAACGATGGATATCATGCTCCGCCAGTTGCCAATCATCTTATTGATGGCACTCCTCTGCTTAAAGAACTGTCCCAAGGAGCCGTTCTCCATCATCTTCTTCGGGGAGATGTCCAAGCTTGCCTTGCGCTGAATCTTGCTCCTGTCTGTCAGCTCCAGGCTGTCCACACTAAGCTTCCTCTGGGCGTTTTTCACCGTTACAGAGTAAGCAGACTTCTTCCAGTGACCCAGGAACAAGACCACAATTCGCTCCTTACGCAGACTCGTGCTCTCCATAACGTCGTTGACTTCATCGTAGTCCATGCCTGAATCGTTCTGCTCCACCTCTGCTCTCAGATCACGGTGGTCTGCAGCCCCGCCCGAGCCGCACTCAGGCGGTTCCCATTCCGGTGCAGATGGGTCAGTACTGTCCGGCTCCTCGGCTGTGGGCGGACCTTGATTCTCGAAGTTGGACTTCAAATTGCGCACCGACACGCCAAACTCGTGGATCTCGTTTTCGATCTTCTCCCTCCGACCCCTGGCTGAGGTCTGCCTCTCAAAGTTTTGAGAGAAGACGGTAACGAGCTCGGTGTTGAGCATTTTGCAGTACGGCTCGTCTGTTAAGTTAGTCAGGAGTAGGGACATGCTCTTCACAATGCCCGATATCCGATTGCACCACACAGGCAGGGGAATCTGTGTGTTACGGTCCCTGTACTGAGTGTTGACTGTGATGTTGACTATGGGTGCTGGAAGAATGTTCCGGAGTTCCTCAGCTAAACGAGCTAGCTCCATCTCGTAGCCTTCGCAGTGTTTCTGCATGGAGACACACTTGATCTGCTTCTCCAAGTAGATGAGATCATCTTCAGTTAGCAGCTCTCCAAATGGACCCAGAATGGCATTGTGTGCTTGAGAGTATCTCCAGCTGTCCATCTTTGCATATTTGGTTCCATTCTCCTAATAAAGGTGTATTATAAAAGAGGAGTCACGATTATATAAGATATTTGTAAGCAGTGTTTTATAACAGTTTAAAATATCAGAGGAATTCTGGTAACATCTTTACCCTTCTTCTCTGGGCTTCATCGTCCAGTAGTCTAGCTTGCAGCTGCCGGACCATCACCTGTCTCTTCCATTCGGCTATGGGCGTGCCCTTCTCATCGTGTGTGGGCACCAGGTAGTCGATATCACACAGATTCACCTCCTCTGTGGGAAGCACCACCATCTTATTCTAATGAGAAAACAGAAATGCAACAGATTTGTACGAATCTGCTTTGAATCACAGTGCACTGCCAGAGTTTTGGTGCCGACTGGTTTTGTGGTTTGGAGAACTGTAGCTAGTTAATGTGGGTTTTTTTTCTCTACCCAAACATATATCAACCACAAGTCAACACATTACTCAATACACTGCAATTAAATTCAATTCCATTCAATTCAATTAAATTTACTTTAATTCAATTTTGGATGTTTAGTGCTTTTTGCAACAAACATTGTCACAAAAGAGTTTTACAGACTGCAGTAGTCAGTTAAAGTGCATATAAGCGGTAGCTTAGAAAATCTGCTACAATGGGTTATTCTTGAGAAAAAATATATAAATGCAGGTTCACATACAGAGATGGTAAAGTTATCTGTTAGTCCCGCCTTTTTGAGGGAGGTGATTGATTTCATATCTCCCAGCTTCATGTTCCTCAGCAGTTTCTTCCCTTTCTCGGGTACGGGTTTGCTGGCAGCCCTGCCGATGCTGAAGTTCTTCATCACTGCAGCAAACTCCGTTATTTATTCACCATCATATGTTTCTGCTCATGGTCTGATCATATTTACACAGGCTGATTAGCATTACTCACTACTGTGGAATTCAGTCATTAAGTGAAATTAAGGTAGGATGAGTCAGTGATGACGTCAGCTCCTATAAGCGGCTGTCAGAGGTAAAGAGTAAGATAGAGAACACCAACAACACCCCCCTCCCCAGCCCCACCCGAGCTTCCTCACCCGTGGTGGCCATTTGGACGTGGTGGATGCTGCTGGCCACGGTCTTCTCCTGGGGAACTGAGGAGGAAGGGGTGGGGGAGGAGGAAGGGGGTAGAGCAGGGTAATGAGCCTGGGGGGTGTCTTCAGTCTCAGGGTGCTGGAGGAAGAGATTATGTGACAATTAGGATGACAAATTATTATTGTTGTGGCTTGACTTGAGCGAACATCACATGAGCTGAGAATTTAAAAAACATCAACATGAGCAGCAAAATTTAAAGTGACTTGGGCAAAGTTGAACTTATTCCTTAACTGGTGTAGTTTAGCAGATCTAACGCTGGACATTAGCTTAGTCCAGGTTTAACAATAAACAGGACCTGGAAAAATGACCCAATCTCAGAATGGAGATTAAATAACAGTAAAACCAGAACCAGTTTTATATACTGCCCCTATTTCTGGTGAGCACTTTTTCACACCCAAACTGCTAAACCACAGAACACACCACAGCCTGTGTAAAGTATTAATGTGTTCAACCTTAAGGCTGTCCATGTCCTGGTTGCTGATGTCTCTGTAGTAATCCACCCAGCTGGGTTGCCACTCCAGGGCCGGCCTCTCTCTCTGCTCCTCTTTGACGGGGCCAGTCCCCTCCAGAGGCTGGGAGGCACAACACGGCTGCAGAAACACAACGAACAAACACTGATCGACCCTCCGTGTTCAGCACGCTGCATCCACAGCCCAGGATGAGCTGATGAGCGCTGAGTAACGTGGACAAGTTGATGGGGTTGAAATCACCGCATGGAAGGCAAAAACACAGGACGGGCGGCATGGAAACGTTTAGATCGGCCTTAACTGACCCATAATATCCTAACTGAGTCCACAGAGGATGCATGTCGAACGCAGCCCTCCATGAACGGCCTTCACTACACACTCACACGCGCTCACACATACGGCATCAAAGTGCATGCTGATGTGCAGTAGTGCACTGCTGTTCCTCATCGCTGCGTGGAGGTCAGGATCATTTCCTCTCCCAGGGCACTTTGATGTCCAAACAGCGTGAAACCCACTGTGACACGTCTCTGGGTGCGTCTTCCCAGAAAGCTGCGCAATCCGCAAACAGATAAACACCGGGCGGGTGGTGGAATCTCGGACACGCCGGGCAGAGGGAGATGGGAATGAAACAGGACCCTGTGCTTTCTTTCCATGACCCTCTTTCACTGCAGTTCAACATCCTCTCTCATGACCATCTGCGAGCAGCTTTAATCAGAGCCAGTGGACAGCGCCGGGCATTTGGTTCCCATTATCTCAGCCACTTCTCTGCAGTGAGAACGAGAGGATGCTGGAACGTTAGGCCGACCCCCCCAAACTCCCCCCCCCCCAGGCCACACAGGCACCGATAAGAAAGCAAGAAGCAGAGAAAGATGGTATGAAGCTCCAGAGGCTGAGAAAACAAGAGAATGAAATGGAAAGACGTGTATTTTAAGCATTAATGTGGCACATCTGTGTTATGATGCTTAAAAATGTCTGAAGGAGTCTGATCTTCACCTACAACATGATCTGTTGTAGGTAACAATGTCAAAATACCTTGGCATGGTTGGAAGAACCGTGATACACTGTTCTCACACATAATGTACATAATGCAAACTTTAAATAAAGGATTTAAGACCACCTACATTTTGTTAACATTTAACCAACATATGACATCCTAAATCTCATTTACACCTTAACTCAGAGGAACTGATGGATCTGAAAGTGTATGAAATTAGCAGGGTTGAGTGAAAATGGCGTTTCTATGCTAAATCCTCACACTGTAAACATGGAGCTCATGTTGACCTCATAAAATGAAAGATAAAAACAGACCCCTTCCCTGAGGTGTACAGATAGCATATACACATTCTTTCCATATCATCATTTACAGCATTCCTGTCTTACATTTACCCAGCATGCATTCATGCACTCTGTGGAGCTGTGCACATTTTCTTGATCTTTCTCTTTTTTTCTCCGTCGACACAAACAAGTTGAGGGTTAAAATTGTTGCAAGGAAAGCAAAACGCAGGATGATGCACCGCATGGAAACATTTAGATCGGCCTTAATTGACCTGTAATATCCTAACTGAGCCCATACAGAACGCACAAGTGTGGCCCTCCAAGAATGCCCTTCACAACACACACACGCACGCACACACACGCACAAACAACGCGCACGCACACACATACACACACACAACATGCACGCACAACACGCACACACACACACACACACACACACATACATACCCCATAGCACGTGCGGAACCATAAACTGTCTGCATCCATTAGCTTTGAGATGAGTGTAGCTAAAATGCAACGATGGCACAAGCTTCAGTTACTGTAACTAGAGAAACTCGAGGCACTCTCTTTAAACACAGCTCAAAATAACTACGCTTTGCTTTTTGCTTAATTAGAAACTAGATGCTATTAACCCTCCACACAGTAACAAATAAAGGATATTTTATTTAATGGCAATGACATCATTTAATGGTGTAGTTGGTATTATGTACATGTCACAAAACAAACGACTGAAAGGTAAAGACATAATGAATACATAGTACCATAGTACCATAGTACCATAATACCATAATACCATAGTACCATAATACCATAGTACCATAATACCATAATACCTTATAAGAGAATAATACCTGCTGGATATTACACCTGAGAGTTTTCTTTACTTTTCTAGTACTTATCTAGTACTTCTCTTAATTTATGAGAGAAATTATATTACACATCAAAATTCAAAATCATTAAAGGAAGCAGGAATCATTATAAAGCCATCTAATAATAAATAGTGTAGAAACTTTAGACATGTGCCTGAAAATACATATATATAAATACATGAAAATAATACAGAATATGTACAAACCATTAGCAACATTATGCATAAATTAAATAAAAAATTATTAGCTTAATCATGATGGAAGATGCTGTTACTTACGAAGCCCCTGACCACAGGAAAGTTATCCACCCAACCTGGGACTGCTGACTCATCAACGAAGACCACTCACCGAAACACAATCTTCAGTCAGCATCCACCCTACCCCATCAACAATACCACGACCACTGGCACCAGGCCACTGCAGACAACACGCAGTAAACTCTGACTGGAACACGCCGTCGATTCACGCACCTGATTGGTTGCTCAGCAGCATCACTAATGGGGGACCGAACCAATAGCCACATGCAAACAAAACAGCGGCTAGATGGAAAGGTAACGGGGGGACATCACTCAAATCAGCTGTGAAGCAAAGGGACACTGTATCTCCTGCTTTCAGCTGCTTTTTTCCTCCACACCTTGGCCCAGATCCGAGCAGGTGGCTACTGTATCAGGGGCTCTGGCAAATCATTACTAACGGAAATAATCAGTAATCGATAGCACATGGGTCCTTAGAGATTAAACTGGAAGGACACGGTGTGATTGGATTGAGGCAACCTCTCCATTAGCCACTGTGGCCTGAAAAAACACATGACAAAACTCTTGGGCCAATCAACACTCCTTTAACGCTGCCAATTTCAAATGGTGTTGCATCCAAAGCCAACACTGATCTGCCTATAGAGCAGGACTTCATAAGTTAGGATATGGCACAGAACCCCAGAGGCCAACAGACAATATATTTAATATCAGTACTTCAGAAAGGTCATCCAGGTCACTTTTATAACATGTTCATGAGTCCTACATTACCACTGGACATTATAGTGCAGTAATAAACACGAACACTCTACACATAAGCTCTCATTAGCTTCAGTCAACGAGCTTCTTGGCTCTCTGTGCCATTGTGACTGGTCTGCACTGCCAGTCCTTGTTAATATCATTCAGGTCAAGTGGTAACACATTTCACAAATATGTTGCTAAAACCTACATTACCTTTGCTGGTCTTTAGAAAGTGCAAAGCTATCAGTTTGATCGATACGGTGGGAAACAAACAAGAACACTCCATTCAGAAATGGGACAACAGTGACGACCCTATATGGAAGACCTCTCTCCAGATAAATTCACCATTAGAGTGCCTCTCGAGTATTTAGGTCATATAGAACATTGCAGAGCACAGAGTGAATCCAAGTTCTCCTTTACTTAGCTCTGTGTTTCCATTATACAAAACACAGACCTGTTCTTCTCGCCACAGAAACCACCTCGCAGGCAAATCTAAATGAATATCATTCATAGGGCTCACGTCCTTTACCATGTTTTATACCATAATGTGTTTCATGTCACTGTCTCTGACACTTGCAGTGTGCTGCTCCTGGTCACATTTTTAACTGCGTGGTAAAAACTCAACACAGTGCTAATATCTGACCACTTTACTCAGAAACAATCTGAGCATGACAAGATAACTGCAGGCTTGATGAGAAACATGCATGAGGATTCTTCTTCAGTAAGTTGGAGCATGTTACTCCATGTTACTCCTTGTAAGACAGCTCCCTTATCGCCCTCTAGTGGATGAGTGGTAGTGTGTTCATGATGGATATCAAGTCATTGATAACCCAGTCAGAGCATTACTTTTAGAATCATACATATTTTATACAATAAACAAATCACTCATAGAAGCATTAAAAGAAAATGAATAATACCACCTCACTCACTTTCCAGGATGCTCCACAAACCAACCGTAGGACGTGTGGGTAATATAAAGATTCTATGAGTACCCCAAAGAGACACTTTTAAGACAGCTGGCCCCTTGGCTCCCAGGCTAAGGGAGAGAGGGGGGAGGCACAGATCTGTGTTGTAAAATAACCCTGTACTCTTTTTGTTTGATTACAGCTGTCTCAGGACAAACGGCTCTCGCACTTCGAGCAGTGCACTGCTCCCAGGGAGGGTGACCTCTTTGGGATGAAACCCAAACATGAGGAAATGCCTAGCACGCAACTCTCTGGCCAGTGGCCCAAACAATCCATTACAGGCACCATGAGGAAATGAGAAGGCCTGGCCCAACCACATTAAGGTGGAACGAAATCCTACAAACAGCATGGCAACGTGCAAATCTGTGGCACAGAGGAGGTACATCATTAAATCAGTCTTTTAAAGCCAAGCAGAGTCTTACAGAAATACCAAGTTACATATTATGAAACTAGATGTTTGGACCACTTAGGGAAAAGGGTAAACAAATATAATAAACACAAGGAGTTGAGAAACAGGCAGTTGAAAGGAAGACTCAAATTCTCCTTGACAGAGAGAAGTATCTCCTTTTGCAAGAAACCCGTTGGCCCGACCCATCTTAGTTATACACGATCTAATTCCTAGCAAAGTACTCAGAACATTCACTTCCTGTCACAGTGCTTTTTCCACCACTCTCTATTTTGTTTCATCTTTAAAGTTTTACAGTTTTGTTCTATTTTGTTTATTCGTTTGTTTTTTGTTTTTCTACTTTGCACGTTTGACAACGTTTGTTCACAAAGTATCAGACACCACCAGTGCCGCACAGATGGGTTACCCTCGGCAACAGTGTCCAGACAATCTATAGGAAAAGTGAGACAAATAAGACAAGACAACAATCAGATGAACGTTTTATGGCAACAAACATTCTGCTCTCTAGCCTTCTACTCCTAGATTGGATTTCCATTTCCAAGCATTGGAACGGTGAAAACCCTGAAACTGATCTCTGTGGATCCCATAACCAGCTCTACCTGAGCCACGCAAGTGGAGAGAAGGTAAGCGATAGGCCCTCAGAGCATAAAGAGTGCAAACAGCAGCATCGGGTACTTCTGGACACAATGACAGTAATTAGCTCTGCACTGTTGAGACAGAGAGAATCATTTCTAGAGTTTAGGGGTGCCTTGATCCTCTAATATCATCAAGATATGAGCCTCAGACTTCTCAAGATATGAGCTTCAGACTTCTCAAGACACTATTCTTGCACGGGTGACGAAGGATCTCTGTCTGAAACATCTTCAGCTTCTCTGCCAAACTTGTGTCACTACAGTTTTGACTACAACTTCATCTTCACCACTCTAGGACTAGCTCTGATCATACTAACACTAAATAACAGCAAAATCACTGTGATTATGTCAAATTCCCAAAGTTAAAAGTCACCAGCAAATTACAATGATTCCAGACTGGGGATTTATGACACTTAGAAATCTAATTGTCATATGGTTACTGCTACTCACTCTGTTTTCCAGCTCCAAACTGGAAAACCACAGTGGAACTGACCCATAGTTGATGCACACATGAAGAGGAATGTTTAGAGTTCAACAGCTGAGGAGCCGGTACACACTGTGTGGGTTTGTATATCATAAAACCAATTTATGACACATCGTTATAGGTCGAAGTGACAGTGGACGATATTCAACTCTCCTGTAATTCGAACAGATCACTAATTCTGAATTATTCCCTGAGCATTTGAGCTCGGCGCTGGAGGGAATCTCAGACAGCATCTATATATCAATCATACACTGAAGTTTTATTTGCAGAAACAGCTGGGAATACAGTTTGCCTCAAGATAATTTTTCTAAATGTACTGTGCATGCACTTTTTGACAGTTCCAAACACAAAAAAAGTGTACAGTTGTGGGAAACGTTACTTAATAACACAAGAGTGATAACACACTAGTGATAACACAAGAGTGATAACACACTAGTGATAACATGAGTGATAACACAAGAGTGATAACACACTAGTGATAACACAAGAGTGATAACACACTAGTGATAACACAAGAGTGATAACACAGTAGTGATAACATGAGTGATAACACAAGAGTGATAAGACACTAGTGATAACATGAGTGATAAGACACTAGTGATAACATGAGTGATAACACACTAGTGATAACACAAGAGTGATAACACACTAGTGATAACATGAGTGATAACACAAGAGTGATAAGACACTAGTGATAACATGAGTGATAAGACACTAGTGATAACATGAGTGATAACACACTACTGATAACATGAGTGATAACACACTAGTGATAAAGTAAGTGCTTACATGCAGCAGGACAGTCCTTGGTTTTATGCATCATCTCCAAAAGTGCACTCTTTCATTTTTTTTCTGTTGTGTTGAATGTCTCTTTACCTCTGAACACCCCTGAAACATGCATAGTTCAAATGAAAGAACATCTTGCTTATGATTATAGTCGAAAGGTCTCCTTAGAGGCCACTGTGATTGTTCAGAGGTGCATCACAAAAAGCTCGATCTCAGCTTTGACCTTGTGAAAACAGGCACTGGGTTACATGCCAACATCCCACATCACCCTCTGCTTCCACTTACAGACCAGCTCCCTGAAGGAATAGAGGTGTCAATCAAAACAAGCAGGGTGAGCGAGCGGGTAGCCCTGGGGGTCACGAGGTCGCAGGTCCTGAGTAACTGAATACAGAGCTTATGAATTCCACTTAGGTCATATGTGAAGTGAAACCGATCCACTTTGGAAGGAACACGACCCAAGGCTTCTGCTGCCGTTTAATACCATTTAACTTTTGTGTTCAATTTTTGTACACATGACCTCTGCAATTAACTCACGCATTTTTCAGTACTGTGTTGTTATCTACAATTATAACCCTTCATTGTTAAGGTCTAACACAGGCAGCTGATGCCCTCTGGATGCCCTCTGAAATCCCACTGAAAGTCCTTCATGCTTTTGAGGAGTGTGATACTGCATGTGATACCAGGTTAAGTGAATAATAACTGGGTAGACTGTACTTCAGTCAACATGCAAACCAACTGTAAAGCTAAAAAACGAGCTGTTTCAGTATCTCAGTGACAAAAACACAAAAGTCAAAGTAACGGTAGCAAACAGATCAGATAGATGGGAGTGACCCCTGTAGGAGGGAGAACATGCAGCCTTACGTTTCTCTCCACCAGCCGCAGGTACCTGGCGCACTCATACTGGCCGTTGTACTCCGCCAGGTCAGCTGGCGTGAAGCCATCCACGTCCTGGTCCAAAGGTCTGACTCCGTGCCTCAAAAGGACTCTGCAGCACTGAGGGCCCACGGCACATCGTTACACATTAGCAGGGCCCGTAATTCGACTGAGCATAATATTGTTACAATTACAAAATTAAAAAAAATGAAATAAAAGGGTAATATAAAGTAGTAATAAATAAATAAACAATTAGTAGCTGTGTCAGCACTCTTGGATCCATAACCAATGCTGCTGCTTGATTTAATATTGAGAATATCAATAATACAGTAAAACAGACCTTTAGAATATGATCTCACAGACATTTAGAGTTTGTGCAGAGTGATGTCAGAGTGATGTCAGAGTGATGTCTGGCAATTCATGTACCTCCGTCTCGCCATTCTCTGCTGCATCGTGTAAAGGAGTGCCGCCCCAGTAGTCCTTAATGACCTTCGACCCCATTTGCAACAGCCTGTCCAGGATGCGATGATGCCCCCCACTGGCAGCGTAGTGCAATGCGGTCGCCCCCTCCATGTCCTGACTGTTCAGATTGATGTCTGTGAAGGAAACCTGCGAAGAACAGAGAGTCCTGACAAAAGTCTTTCCAGTCTTCCCAAGAAGGACTCACAACTACACTTACCTGTGTAACCAGGTAAACATTCCCACCACAGAATGGAAGAGGAAGCTCCTACTCCAGCCTGATTTCTGATCGTAAAGCCCAAGATCCTTGTTGTTTTCGTAGAATGTTTGTGTGTGTGTTTGTGTAAGTGAGTGAGAGAGAGAGAGAGAGAGAGAGAGAGAGAGAGAGAGAGAGAGAGAGAGAGGCAGTATGTATAGTATATCTCACCAGCCAGACAACCAGAGAATAGTGGCCCATATGGGCAGCTGTATGCAGAGGTGTCATGCCATCCTTGGCTTTCTGATGCACATCGGCTCCACAGTCCTTCACCAGGTACTCGACCACATGCAGGTGCCCTTCTTGGCAGGCCAGGTACAGAGGCGTGGCTCCAATCAAAGTCTGATGGTTCACACAACTGTAAGAAAGATGCACCATCAGGTTCTTCACCTTTTAGAAGAAACGGGACAGATCGCAGGGAACTTTCACCTTGACCTTTTAGCATAAAATGACCACTGGCCATCTCAAAACTAGCCATCATCTCAAAACTAGCCATCATCTCAAAACTAGCCATCATCTCAAAACTAGCTACAAGATGCTTTCATGGAAACACAGGTTAAAAATATGAGGAGCAATGCTTGTACAAGAGCACGGTGGTCGTTCTACATGCAAGTGATTTTTTTCCCCATTCTTTACTTTCTTATATCTGGTGTCAGTGAGCCTCTAGATAGATATTTCAACCTGACTGCTCAGACTTTTCCCTCACTCTGATCTGCCACATCATTCGTGCATGCAGCTGTTTGACGTGTGGCCAGAAATGTGAGATTTGCTCATGTGATCCAGTCATAATCCTGGCACATGCAAAAAAAATTCTGAGACACCAAATCATAATACTTACACTTTCAGAACCTAAACATGAGATCTATAGTTTGAACTGATCGTTAAATAGAGAAGGTAGACCAAGTTGAACTGCTTTTCCAAATCTGTCATGGCTCCTGCACTGGGACTTGCTAACCACCAAGAATTACACTCTGCAAAACCAATCAGTGGTTTCTCTATTAATCACACTGGGTTTATGTAAAGTTCAGGCAATCTCTTGAGTGCTTGGAAGACTTGTCATATCTAACCACAACCTGAGATCTGCAGGTTTAACTCACAGCTCAAAAGCATATCTTTATCTTCTTGCAGGACTGGCCTGTAATTTGCTCATGGGGAATCACATAATTGTGAATATGTACTGTCTCGAGAAACAAAACACACAGACATAAAAAGCTACGGGCTAAGTGTTTAGAATATTATAATACTTTAAACCAACAGAACAGCTGTTTAGAACATTACAGCACATTCTTTAGAACAATAGACCTTCAAAATATTGGATATAATTAGATTTATTTCTCCAAAAATCTTGCCAGTCCCTCACTGGACTTCAGCTCTGCATCTTGGGCTGTAGTAAAACCAAGAAACTCTCAGCTGCCTTCACATGTTATGGATGTGCTGTCCCTCACTCAGCTGCCTTCACATGTGCTGGATGTGCTGTTCCTCAGCCGTTTTACTCCTTCTAGTCTTAAGCCACTTAAGCTTGTAATTTTACAACACCAGACCCAAATAACGGCGTCTCTCAGGACTGAAGGTGCAACCATGTGTTTGAACGTCTATGAATGTTAAGACTCACTAGCTCACACACACATATCTATATATAAACGTGAAGACTCACTCACTCACACACACATATCTATCTGTGTCTAATCCATTCATCAGTGTCTCAGTTTCCACAGCTGATGTGGCACTGAGGCATGAAGGATCTGTATATCCACATTAATAGGAAGTGAAGAAGTGGAGAGGCCTATAGGTTTACACATACAATCTGATAATGTCACTTCAAGATGAGATTCTGCATGAATTCACCTGCCCTAGTCCTGTACCATCTAATAACTCAAGAGCTTGAGCCCCAGGAGCAGCAGGTCGAACTCTAACTGACCAAGGCAAAAACTGAAGCAACTGGAGTAAAATGTTAGTTCAATTCCATTAAAATATGTCTAGATAGAACTAAGATTATATTATTAAATAATTCAAATATTAAATACCCAGTGCTCCCTAAGCCTTAAATATGCACAAAATTGTGTTCTGTGTACTTTTTCTGCTCACATAACCATTCATTTTAAATCTAGAGGAAAATGCACATCACATACATATTACATATACAATTAAGTACTAAAGTTACAAACAAACACCCACAAGCAGGGGGCTACATGTTACCATGGTGACAAACACAAAAATCCTGCTTCTGGGTTTGTTGAACAGAACATGACACACTGATTATGTTTACAATATTTTCTTGTTGCAAAAATAGTGCTCTATTCTGCTCATCAGACATCCTGTAGCAGCGTTAAAATCTCTCTGGTGAACACGACTCCCTATCTTACTATCATGTACCCACAATGCACAGCATATTATGAGTTCTACCGATGACTGAGCACAGTTACTGTCACACCAAAACTCTAGAGGATTTAGAGGCTAAATCACCGACCTACACTGCAAAAAATATATAAACACATAAATAAGTTATTAAAAAAATAGAAACAGTGGGGTGAGAAAAAAAAAGTCTTATGCAAAAGTTGAGGTGAGTCAGATTATCAAGTTAAAAAAGCAAGATCCCTTGTTTATTTTCAAAATTTTCTGCTGTAAGTTTTAATTTTTTAATTCACCTTTATATTTGCTCTCCAATTTATTCAAAGTAATGAAATGTATGAACTACACATGTTAACTATATAGTTCATTTCACAGAAAATCAATCTTTTTACTCTGTAATAAAAAGTAATACATCTGTAATAAATCACAGTCTGTCATGAATGTTAAACCTTTACTCTTTTATCATATCATGTGAGAACTACAGAAGAGCCAAAGTCATTTGCCAATCGATAAATATGCAAGAAATGAATGAATATCTGTGTTGTATAAAAGTGATACTGTGCGTGTTATGAAGACTTAGTAAATCGATTAAATATATGTGGTATCTTCCTCTAAGTGTGTGGGTGGGGCATGTGTTTACAGGTGACCTCCTACCCTGGAGCTTGGCCAATCAGAAGTTTCAGACATGCAAGGTCACCCTTGGCAGCAGCGTAGTGGGCAGGGAGAGCCCCACAGTCAGTCTCCTGCTCAGCCCCACCCCCAAAGGTCAGCAGCCAGTCGACAACCTCCAACTTCCCAAACCGAACGGCGAGATGTAGCGCAGTAGACCCTGCTGTGTCCTGCTCCTGAAAACAGGACTGATTGTTATGAAAACTGTACAACTGCACAATGTACAACTGTACAATCTTTACATTTAGGCAGGATTCACTGTTATTATATTGAAATGGCAAACCAAATGCTAGGAAGGTGTGCAATTGGTGATTTCTCCAGTGACGTATAATCTTTAGCAAGTGAATTAAACCAAATAAGATAAGATAAGATAAGATACTCTATCTTCTCTTTCTCTTACTCTATCTTTAAAATCACTCTATAGTGTGTGAGTGTTTTTGTTGTTATGTAATCTGCAACGCAATCACAAACCTGAAAGAACATTCTGATACAAAGAGGTCATTTGTGTCACCCTAGCAGTATCCTAGCAACGACATGCAGCGTGGGTCACTCACAAACACTTCTGCAAACAAATACTCAGCTGGTCTCCATCATATTACTCCAATCAAATTAGGGAATCCATCTTTATTTAATCACATTGAGGAAATGATCATTAATAATTCAACCCCTGTAGAACTTTGACCTCATGTTGGCATACACAACCTAAAAAAACAAACCCAATCCATTCAAGCCTTTCTGACAAACTCCACCCAGACCACCAACTTGGATTAATGTTATCGCTTTAGCAAATGATAACAGGACACTTAAAACATGAACTTTAACTGAAACCAGCTGGACATAAATTTGATCAAGAGGTTGTTGAAGTTAAAAGAGCTGGTTTACATTAGTGTGAGCGAGGTCTGTGTGGGGGGGGGGTGGTGTCCTGGAGGGGCGGTGTGGACCCACAGCCTCCCCCAGTAAACAGGCCACACGGGCGGGTGGAGCAAAATGCCCTTGAGCCCTGCTGCATCTGTTTAGCCTAGTCATGCAACACTACTGGACAAAGAGCAAATGGAAACCATTCAGTGTCCTCCAGGCTATGGTCCAAACTACCCCTGATTAGGTGGCCTATATTTAGAACAGGTAGCAACAACCAGTGTTGTTTAACACATGAGCTCACAGTGTTGCTAACCTTGTTTACCGCATGTGCTCACGTTGTGCTCACGTTGTGCTCACGTTGTATCGGACGAGCGCTTTCATCAGGCACAAACTGCTTGTAAACTGTAAATATCAACTTTCAGAGCTTGTGCTGAAAGTCACATCCCAGCAATTATGAATGAATTCCATTACGGTTCATCTTGTGAAAGGTGAGCTTCACTCAACTGCAGGTGATAATCACGTTGTAGCCGCACTAAGCCCCAGCAATATACTTTGTGCTACATACAAAAGATGAAACCACTACCTGTCAGGTTACACAGGACACTTTATACATCTTCTCCCCATACCTGTCCGTTACCCTAGACGACATCAAGCTTATATTAAACGCGGCGCGTCTCAGCTCGGAGCCCATCCTCTCACCTGCACCCCGCATCCCGCACTCTGCACCAGCCACTGCAGCTCACGCGTGTGGCCGGTTGCCGCAGCGTCGTGGAGCGGCGTGGCTCCGTTCAGTGCCTTCCTGTTCGCCGCCAGCCCGGCTTCCGTCACCAGGAACCGCAGGCAGTCCAGCTGGCCGAAGCGCGCGGCGTGGTGCACCGGCCCCGCTCCCTGAGCGTCAGCAACGGCCTCCGTCAGACGCCTGGCGCAGGCCAGCGCCCGCAGGCTCGCCAGGTCCCCAGCGCGGGCGGCAGCGATGGCCTCCTGCAGTACCATCTCCGCCCTGCCGTACCCAACAGCCCTGGCCGCCCGCACCCAGAATGGGCAAGACATGCATCCGGAGAGGATCAGCCTACCCTGACCACACACACACACACACAAAGCCGGTGGAAGCTGACACCACTGCACCAGACGGCAGGTAGGAGCGTGTGTGTGTGTGTGCGCGTGTGTGTGTGTGTGTGCCGACAGCGGTCAGGAGCAGGTGAAGCCCACTGGGCTGTAAAGGTAATGAAAAAAGCCTTCACTTTGGCACAAAAGCTCAATGGCTCAGGGCCAGCAGAGGCCTTTGTTCCCAGACCAACACACGTCCAGGCAGAGGCCTTTGTTCCCAGACCAACACGTCTCCACAAGAGCGAGAGCTGGGAGGCAGGACTGCTGGGTCTGGAGTAACAGAACATCTGAAGACGGATGAGGAACAGCGTGTGACACGTGAGGGTTAACACTGCCTGTACTGATCATCGTGACAATCATTCATCACATGAAGCTTACCGATAGAACTCTTAAATATTCCTGAAAATCAAAGCTGTATAATCCACAAAGAAAACCAGGCATTAAACTGGTGTAATTTGGTTGAATCTGGCATCTTTAATAAGTATAGAAAAGCATACCATCATGACGGTAACATTGTTCAAGGATATACAGGACAGTAACATTGTTCAAGGCCCTAGGGCATACAGGACAGTAACATTGTTCAAGGATATGACATAGTTCAGTGCAGGTGTGCTACATTGCTAACAGTGATCGGTTTTATAAGGTGTGCGTACACTTCATTGCAACCTATCACAGATACTGCTAGTTTCAAACAGCAAGGTCAAGTCCCAACTCTCGTAAGTTAATTCTGTTAAACTCAGGTGTAGACTTCAGGAATGCATATTAATAACATTTAGAAATAATCTGTGTAACTTTCAAGCTACCCAACTCAGTCCCTTAAATTATTACTGCATTAAGGTCATACAGTGGATGCTGTACCTCTTAATACATTCTAAAGAAGAAGCTAAAAAAAAATGACAATATAAAAATAATGACAATCCTTCACAATAACAGCCGTTTACAAAAACCAGCTCAGCTCAAAACGGCTCCACCTTGTACTTTCTTTTCAGCCCTGACTGACACCTCAGATAGAGAGACAGAGCATGAAGTCTGAATGCAGTGAGGATGGAGTAGGGAGGAGGCTCTAATTCATCTGCTCCAACTGTTCCACAGCACGTGTGAGGTCCTCCACCGCGGCATCAACGTCCCGGCGAGACGTCCGCCTGCCCACGCTAATCCTCAGAGCGTTCGCAGCCACGTGGTACGGGACGCCGCAGTTCAGGAGAATGTGTGAAGGCCTGCGGGTCATACACAGGCTTTACAGTTCAGGATAATGTGTACAGGACATACACATTCTTTACAGTAGGAAGAATCTAAATATCTAAATACAGGGGAGTGGGGTGTGTGTTACGTGTAGTGTGGGATGTATGGTATGTGTAGTGTGTGTACAGGGGAGTGGGGTGTGTGTTATGTGTAGTGTGTGTACAGGGGAGTGGGGTGTGTGTAGAACCCTTACTGATCCCCCCGGTCGGAGTGGCAGGCTGCACCCACGCTGGCCAGCAACCTCCTGCAGGTGGACAGCACTCGGTGGCCTGCGGCAGTGAGCCTCCCGTTAATTATTGAACGCAGCTATTGTGTTTTACAAATGGCCAAGTCCTCACCCACTTTTGTTCAACACACGTGACACGTAAAAAAGCTTCACTATGCTGGAAACTGGTAACTGAAATCGTTTCATGCACGAACAAAACCAGATACTGCTGGCAGTTTACTTAGGAAAAACCAGTCATTCCAGTTATCACACGTGGGCCACATGCTTCATCTGAAGGGCTGAGGGGGTGTCGTTACTTTGGTTGGTACAGAAGGGGACTTGGTCTGCTGAACTAAGCTGAAGACAGTAAACACAAAAATCCTGATCAGACACGTACCTTGAAGCCCTTGTCCTAAAATAGACACATTGCATGTGTTGGGTAGTGTTTCAGTGCCAGGAAAATGGCTGTTGAAACGAATCTTCTCCTCTCCAAACACAGCCTAGCAACAGACAACACACATAACTGCACCACACCAACCCCACTCAGGCTAAACGCATGGCACCACACAGAGCTACGGTACCAAGAGACACAGACTAGCAGGACTGACCAGAAGCCTCTGCTCCAGGTAGAGTCTGACATCCAGGAGATGAACCTCATAATCTGGCAGGTTTGTGGTTACCAGCTCTGCAGCCTGAAACACACAGTGTGTGTTATGTATACAACTTTCAAAATGTATACAATCTCATGCAACACATTATCCAGTGGCTCTGATCAATGCCAGAACAGAAAGCCTGCATGAAAGAAACTGGCAGAAATCAAATGTCTTTTACCTTTCCTAGACCAGCGATCATAGGTGTATTTTCAGTCCTAAGGGAGAAAAAAAACTAGTCAGAATTTCCTTTAACTCAATACTTTGATGGCTTAACAATGGCAGCTGAACACTAATAATATAACAGCAGGCGATGAAACCATGCCACACCCGGGTCTGAAGTTACGCTCCTGCCCGCCACCACACAGCAAAGGGTAAATGGGAGTTGATGTTCCAGGGTCGTTCACAAACAATGCGCCAATTCGCGGAGCATAAAACTGGAACGCATGATACACAAGTATATGTTCATTTAGGGGGCGACACTGTTCACCCATATTATACTCCAGCGACCTGCTAAATGATGAACAGGTTTCAGACTTTTATTTTAGTAGTTAAGGCGCCTGCCCAGCCCAGGTAACCAACTACCTGCCATTACTCACCTTGTGCCCAACTATGGTGATGTAATCTACGCCAAGGCGGCGCGCGTCAACGCGGATCTTCCCAAATGCCTGAGCTGCGTCTGTGTGCAGGAGAATTCTGGGAGAAAATGGCGGCCTTTTTACTGCCCGAACCCTCTCACTAATCTCCCCGACAGGCTGAATGGGAAGAGAAGAGATTCACTGCAACCAGTGTGTCGAAAAGTAGCCAAATAAATAATTAAATAAACATCAAAATGAAAAACTCCCTCATTCTTAAGGAAGAAACCGTGGGAGGTTGATACATGATGGGGAATGATGTGGGAAACAGCTAAAATGCACCTGGTATGAAAGTACAGGGAGCTGGTGTGAGCTTTGCTGCGGTGAAGCCACTCACCATAATGACACCCGTCTCGTTGTTGGCCAGCATGACTGACACAAGGCAGGTGGTGGGACGCAGCGCAGCAACCACATCCTCTGCCTCCACCCGCCCAGTCACCATGGAAACGGGCAGAAAGGTGACCTCTACGAGAAAATCCAAACCAAGCCTGGGTCAGAGGAAATATAAACCTACCTTAATCTGTTGGTGATTAGCTAAATCCTGGTTATTGGTGGATCATTCTGGTGTTTAAACAAAGATAATAATCAGGGTATTTAAACAATATATGCCATTCCAATCCAAGCATGGACACTGTTTGTAATCCAAATGGGTTAACCTGCTCTTCCTGTTTTTAACAGGTGTTCTGCCGTGATTTTGACGGAGTCATGCTCTACGTTGGAGGTGATGATGTGCGGTAGCGTCCCGTGTGCGTTAAGCAGACGGTCACTCTCCTGGACCTCGCTTTCTGCAGAGCAGTTTTTCCAGAAGTGCTTCACCGCAGAATGAAACACCATGTTATTAGCCTGAGGAAGCGGGAAAAGAGGAAGACAATATATTTACTATGTTTGTCCTTGTTTATGATTTTGAGGGGTTTTTTATATTCATTTTTAGCTTTTTGCATGTATTCTATACATTATTTAACTTGTTTGAATTTCCCTGTTGTTTCTCTGAGACAGATTTATAATCTGTTGATTCATTTATATATTATTTTGTGACTATTTGTATGCATGTTAACATGTAGAATTAAAATTGTTTCCTTGTTTTTTTTTTATCTTTTACAGGTATTGTTTGCTCCTTAATAAACAAGAATGGCAGCATGTTAGTAGTGTGAGGTAAAGATCCATATTAGTAGTGTGAGGTAAAGGTCCATATTAGTAGTGTGAGGTAAAGGTCCATATTAGTAGTGTGAGGTAAAG
>JAOXYF010000018.1:2380583-2408903 GCA_028565775.1 Sternarchorhynchus goeldii | reverse complement strand
CCATATTAGTAGTGTGAGGTAAAGGTCCATATTAGTAGTGTGAGGTAAAGGTCCATATTAGTAGTGTGAGGTAAAGACCCATATTAGTAATGTGAGGTAAAGGTCCATATTAGTAGTGTGAGGTAAAGGTCCATATTAGTAGTGTGAGGTAAAGATCCACCTCAAATGCCATTACATTTATTTCTATGTAAAGTCCCAGTTTGCTAACCAGTAAAACCCATCAAGACGTTGACTGGAAAACACAGGTCCTCACCTCAGTTCCCCCTGAGGTAAATATGATATCAACTGCCTTCCCTCCCACCATTGCAGCTATGCTCTCTCGTGACTGCTTGATAATTTCCTTGGCCTTCAAACCTAGAAAGAGACTGCAAGTTACAGATAAATCTGCTCCTTGTGGCGTGCCAGAGACTATTGTCTAGCGTCCAAAAAAAAGCTTGTATGTCTGTGTGTTACCTGGACCTACCAGGTAGATATGTGCTGCTGGGGTTTCCCCAAGCGAAACGTAAAGCATCCGTAATCGCACTGATCACCTCGGGTTCCAGGGGTGTTGTGGCATTGTAGTCCATGTAGATTCTGTTCGAAAATTACAGAGTATAATCAACAGAGCACGTGAAAACCAAGAATATTACTGACGTAGTCAGGATCTCACTGGTCCATGGCAGGGTCACCCAGAGGATCCATGTCCGTGAGACGGTCAGAATCTGCCCCAGAGGGATGTGTGATGTTACTCCGTGAGCTATGATCATAAATAACGGATGTAGCTGTAGGAGAAGCCCTGTCAGACATGACCTGAAGTGGGTAAGCAGATGAGAGACACACCATGACCAACGATACTGTACAAACCTAGCTACAGACGTTTGGTGGCGGACATGGCGTGACATTTTGGCGTTAACTAAACGACGTTATACCTTTAATCACGATGCAAATGCACAGTGCTCTTGCATCAGTTCTTTTTGTTTATTTATGCACTCATGTTTATTTATGAACTCAGACTTTATGGTCGAGATCACACTTTGCTAAAAGTATCACGTTTAAACGTACAATAGTTTAGTTGCAAGAACAAACACCAGTCAAAGAAAACTCTAAAGACCACCTTACAAACTAGTCTGCTCCTAGTCTTTACTAATGTTAGCTACCTAGCTAGCGACGTGGCTACCTTAGCGTACCGTCAGAGCCAAACATGCACGATGTAATGCTCGTTTTGCAATGAATGAGGAAAAAACAATAAAGTCACATATGCCTGCCGGAGAGATCCGTAAAAGACCGACCGCTGGTCGAGCAGATTCACTTCCTACAGCGTGTACGTCGCTCTCGAACACACGAGGAAGCTGCGCAGCCGCGTGGGCGAAACAGCGCCACCAAGCGATGACTTTAATCTATTCCATTTATTTATGCCTGACAGGTGAGCTACGGTAGTAGACCGATCAAATCTGCAGATCGAAAAATTAAAGAATGCAATAAATCGCTAGACATTAAAGACATTATAGTAGACATATTAGGCAGCTGAAACATTATTCTGGCCTTTAGTAACATCGTCAAAAAACATCGTCCTTCATTTAAGCAAAATAAATGATATAAAATATGCTATATAGAAAACATATCTAGACTGGATAGTGTAATTTTTTTAATGTATTTCGTATTGCAGAAGTTTTAAATGCCATGTGCTACAATTTTTGTTTCTGTTTTTTTCTGTTTGCAGCTTTCAGGTTTTTCTTGGAAATTTAAACATAGCTTAGAAAATTAAACATTTAAACCTTGGTCAAAGTAGTTGCTTCTGCTTTAAGAACCTTTGTCTTAGCATTTATATTTTAGAGCTTTTAGTGAAGCAGATTACTGTAAAAATATTTGTTCTGAAGCGCAAATCAACAACAAAGGACCTGCCAGTATATCAATAATCCTGTTGTTACTGACCTCATACCATACTTAATCTTTCTGTTCATGACTTCTCAGAACATCCTCCACATTAAAATAAACACACATAAGCCTTTTACGGGGGTTGCATAAGTTCCACATTTATTTTATATCAGACAATGTGTTAAGGTGTAAGCTACACTAACATTGTGACTCATAACTCCATCACCCAAAAGAGACATTGAACTACTGCCCATTTAAGATGGTACCAGCTGCATGTTACATCATTCACAGCAATCTTGCATATATACAATGCAAAGTAAAACTAAAAAGAAAATGTAGAAAAAGACCAGTGGATGGAATTTGTGCAAACACTGAAAATGGAAGCACACAAATAAATGAGTGATGAGCAGAACAGATACTTTGTTCTTTTACTTGCTGTACTGTTTTCATCGCAGGCTGAGAAATAATGGAATATAATATCATGGAATGTTCAGTCTGTGTTAAAATCATACAGCCTACAATATGAAATGTTTTTTTTTATCCAACAAGCTGAGCAACATTCTGAAAGAAGTACACAGACACAAGACACCTTTTGCATACATTTACGCAGTGTAAAAGGATCAATTTGATATTTCATGATCTTTTTACACATGCACCAACACAGCTGTTTTGCTAATTTGGAACTAAATAAGTGTTTCAGAGGACTTGACTAACAATCAAAACTGGAGCACAGATGTTTGGATATTTGATTGAAAATCTTTCCATCTGAAGCTGCTCTGAAGGAGGACGGCACATAGTCATGCAATGTTCACTGGAAACAGTTCACTGGAAACAATGTCTTGTTCACTGGAAACAGTTCACTGGAAACAGTGTCTTGTTCACTGGAAACAGTGTCTTGCCATGTTGAACTGTGTGGACCAAAATGTACTATGTAGCCCTGAGATGTGCATGATCTGAAGTCCATCCACAGAGGTTCAAATGATTGGTCAAGAATGCAAAACCAAAAATGAGGTATTTTATCTAAAGGGCTCTACTCGAAATGTCGCATGAATCTTTGTAAGAACATAAAGCAATAGCTGTTTACTTCAGTCAGCAAATTCTCCTTAACAAAAAAAAAGAATAAGAATAAGTTCTCAGAATAAGTGCTTTAGTAAGCTTGTGCTGCAGACTGGCGGGCCCTAGCCATGCACACCTCCACGTCGTTGAGTGAGTGGGAGGGGCTAATGGAATCCTCCAATCGATTCATGCCACATCACCACCCACCTGGCTTGGCTAATAGCAAATGGGTATTTCTGAGCACAGTCAGTGAGTGGTTAAGGTAGAGACACCAGAACATCCACTTGCTTATTTGAGAATGTCACTAACAAAAAGATCGCGGCACATACATCCAATAAACAAGGTAAAAAAGGGTTAAATGAAGTAAAACTTCATGAAGGTGCCATGCAGGCACTGACCAACCACAGCAGCACAAATCAGTGGTGTGTAGCACTCCTGGAAAATTGGACTTGGCCACAACAAAGCTAGTGTTAACCAGCACTGTCAGCGGTGCAATGTGAATATATTTCTACTCTTACACAAACAGTGGAGTTTCAGTAACAACACAGACACAAAGCCATTGGGTTTGCACACCTCGTAAAACATTGAGCCAGCAGTTACATCACACGCATACCAGTAATGAGACCTTGAGAATCTGCATGCCAGTGAAACACACAGTGTAACCTATAAACTCACAGTCTCGACACACCACTGTAGTATTTTACAGTATCAAAACCGGGAGGAGGAGGCATCGTGGGGCCTGTCGATGTTTTGAACAGTGGTTTCAGGAGGACTAGATTATGTTTTGACAATCCAGCATTTACCTCAGAAACACAGTGTCACAAAACTCACTGTATATTAGGTCCATTTCACATGAGAGTCAAACTTCATTCAGCATAGTAAAATGGTTGTGTTTGTGTGAACAGAAGTAGCTGTAAGTAGCGAATATAAATAACATCAGTCCATCTGCTAGATGTCATAAGAAGATTCTCACTAAGTGCATAACATGTAAATTCAATTTACAAACACATGAATAACATTTGTAGATGTGTCTTAGCTACATGGTTAATAAGCCTGTCTGTAATACGGAGATCTGCTCTAAAACAGCAACTAAGAACTAGAGATGAGCAAAAAAAACAACAGGTGTACAGTAGATATGATCAAAACAAGAGGCACTAAATTATTACTAAACTTGGGGAGCCTTTACAAAATACTACACCTTTATACCTTAAAACCTGCTCTTAAAATCTTAACAATATTGGAGATTTGTACAGAATTTTATTTTTAATTTGAAATGTGTTATGATTCCCTCTCTTGGACAACTGACCACACAAAAGGCCCTTGGTTTGATTGAAACAATTTCAAATGAATGAGAAGGTTCATGTAATCCACACGGATTAGTAACCAATCCAGCATCAACTCAAAAACACACGACTAAAACATTGTGTGAAGGGAGAGGAGTCCGATACAGAAATAGGTCAGTACAACACGTAACGAAAAGTGCCAAATGCAAGAAATTGCACTAAACTTCCTTAAAATGTTTTGTCAATAAATACACAATAAAATAAATAAATGCATGTTAAATAAATATCTAACTTGACAAGATTTTAATATAAATTTCAAAGTAAATCAGCCAGAGATAAGATAATTAAGAGATAAATGAATTCTAGAAAATATTAGACTGTGTTATGATACATTTCAGATAAGAAACGTATGCATGACTCAAATAACTGTCCAACTCTGCTCAAACAACTGTTCATACAATTAGATTTTTTCGGGGTGATGAGGAAACCATATGAGTAATTGTTCTTGTTACCATATATTTCCTCATCGGTCTAAATTGCTTTGAAACGTTTAAGCGTTTCAAGGCCATTTTTTATGGGAAATATCATAAAGTTCTAGAAATATTTGTGAGCACCACTACACTGGCCAAAATCTGCTGTAATGTGTAGGGTGTAAACGCTGAACTACACTGAATCTGTTCCCTGATGAGTGTCACTTGTCTCTGCGCGGTTCTGTCAGCTTAAGTTGAAGACGAATATAATCATATGGATGGTTGCTGAACTCAGTACTGACCAGTTTCAGCACGGTGATCCTGTAGACTTATAAAGACTAATACATTAAGGCCATATGACAGCGATATCTGAATATTTACTATTTCCTCCCCAAAACCTTAGACACAGCACGGCCTGCTGGGTAATGCGTGTTCCCACCCCGTTCAACCATGAGTCACATGGATGCAGAACAGTGCAAATGTCAACAATACTTTCCTCACTTTCACTGGTTCTTTTGTCCTTCATTCTTGAACTTCCATCTAGGTCTTGCCCTGACTATCTGTCTACAGTGATACTAGGCAAATGCTTCTAATCTCCATTTGCTATCTGAACACCAAAAAGATATAATGGCCTTAGCTTTTTAAGAGGGTTAAGAGATTAGTATCCCTGCAGACACACAACAGCAGGAGCTTTTGGTACACAGGTGCTTGGTGTTGCACAGGACCAGCGTTAGATCACACGGGCAGACGGGAGGGTGACGAGGGACAGAGGCTGGACTCAACGCAGGAAGTGGTCACTCTCTCAGGAGCTCTATTTACAAGGAGCAGTCTTTAGCTTTTCTGAGTCTTGTTGTCTTCACAGACTGCAGTGTGGTGTGAAGTGGTGTGGGCAGGGACACGTCAAAGCCTCATCTCAGATGTTCTTCTCCTGGACAGTTTAGACCTGTGGAGAGAGACAAAAGATAAATGACACACTACTGGTTGCACTACACCAGATGTCTGGTTCCAGAAGTGGAACCAGGTGTGTGGTTTAACAAATTAAGTGCTGGTTGTAGTCAAAGCAAACAGTTCTTGTGGCTCCAGTGACCACAGTTCAGTCAATCAGACTGTATTTTTTTCAGTCTGTGTATAGGATAGATATTCAGACAATTCCTTGCAGCTGGACTACCTGATGGATCCAGCGAGGAGGGGGTTAAACGCATACAGCCAGTCGTGCATCTCCTTGTCGTTGCAGGCTTGCAGCAATATCCCACGATGCTCTGTACACACGGCGAATGTGTGGGGGGTCTGGAAAGAATGCAGGCAAAATCATTTAAGCACGAGTGTCCATCCGAGATTAAAAAACGAGAATTAACTTCCTAATAAGAGAATATTCATTGCTTTTCTTCACCAAGAGTTTGTAAAAATATCGATAGAGCAGACAGGGATATAAGTGAGTGTAATGTGTAAGTGAGTGTGTGAGACGCGTTGAGATCACCTTTAGCATGGCCTGCTGGTCTTCACTGTACTCCACCTGGGCGGATGACAGGTTGAGGATGGCTCTCTCCACCGGCTCTCGATCCGAGTTGTAGATGTAGACGTAGGGCCGGCGCACCACCACGTAGCGCTTCACCCAGCCGTTGGTGTGGGGTTCCAGGAAGTGCAGGTAGCCCTTCTTTGACACAATGGGGCTGGAGGGGTTAAAGAGGGCCTGGGGTTAGAGACGACTTCCTCCACGAGTCTGCAGAGACGAGCTCATGACTTACTACAGCATGACTAACCAAGGGTGACGAGTTTGTTGATTTATTGATGTTTTTAAGGAGAGCACTGTAGACAAATCCTAGACAAATGATAACATTAGTCTTTTGTATAGCAAGAGCGAAGAATGCTATTATATATTATATATTTCTACTTTAAAATGTTTTCCTTTAGGTTAGTAAAAGTAATTGGGACATCTGCTGTTGAGCTTTTGCCAAAATATTTTTTTTCCTTTGAGACCTCAAGCCTGAGCAATAGTGCAGAGACCTGGTGTCTCACCTAACACGGATCTCCTGAATGTCAGGGACGAAAGTGCGGGCCTTTGGTCTGTGCTCTGGGGCCTTCTTGACCTCCCCTCCAGGCACAGAGTCTGGGTTAGGGCTCACAGTACGGGAGCGGGGCGTTGGGGGTCTGCAACACAAGTTCAGACAGATACTTTAGATTAGACTGTAGGTGCAGCATCTTTATACTGTTGCATGGTGAACATGTTGCAGCGAAATTGACCTGAGTTCGGTGTTGCTGCCGTAGCGACTCTCCACCAATGAGGGGCAGGTGGAAGAGGGCGTGAGGGTGTTGAGGGCAGAACCCGAGGTGGAGTCTTTCATGAGGGTTACAGACATCTCACTTAGCTGGAACACACAGCAGGAATACCAGTCCATTAAACACCCACACGCTGAAACTCACACCTGCCAGACTACAGCTCTCCCAGGCTGAAAGGTTTCAGAGGGAAAGCTCACAGAGCAAGCAGAGTGAGCCAAAGCGTTTGAAGAGTTTCTGCATCAGCGCCTCACCTTGCTCTCGCTGGCACTCACACACACGTGACCGTAGTCTCTGTTGAAGGTGTGGGTAAGCAGACGCAAGCACTGCAAGAAACGGAAGAGAAAATGACAAAAAACCTGTGTTAATCACAGTGCGCTGGGCTGAAAGGTTGGGTCAGAGGTCAATAACATTAAAATAATGATTCATTACATTAGGAAAATGAGTTCTTTTTTTTTTTCAGTTTACAAGAAATGTCGTGTGTGTATCTGGAACATTCCCTCCCTGGTGCGGTTCTGGTGAAAGTGTTGACTCACCTTGGCAGCGAGCTCACGCTGCCGTTGGCTGGGGGCGTCGGGCCTGGGCTCGGGTTCAAGGGAGGCTTGGGCCATGGGGGAAGATGATGGCTCGGCTGGGTCTTCGGCCCCGCAGGACAGTGCCAGCTCCTGGCCCTGCAGCACGGTGGACTCCAGTTTCTCTCTCAGGAGGAGGTAGTGCCTGGTCTTCTCCACCTGCCACAGCACAACCACAGGCAGGAAAACAAATGATTAAACCTTCTCCTCCAACACAGACCTGTTTCTACAACAGCCATGGAAGTGAAAAACAATCAACACGTGACAGATTGTATCATAAACTACAGAACATGGTTCATAACGGTATTTTATTTACAATTATTTCATTATTGGTAAATTGTTCAAAACCAAGATGTTGAGGGAGAATGAGTGAGCCTACTAGTGAAGAAAAAACTGGACAAGCTAGAAAGGGGAAGAAGTAATGGGTTAAGGGTCAAAGGTACATGTTTAGGTCAAAGGTGTCTCCCGCCAGGCCGTTCAATCACTGTCCGAACGAGCAAACAGACAGCCTCCACCCAGCAGGGCGGGTTTCCTGGAACAAGGCTATGAGAGCGCTGGTGGAGGGTGGAGCTTTGTACCTCCTGCAAGAGACTGAGTTTGTCCAGTTCCCACTGGTGGTCCAGGATGAGACTGTCACTGCGAGGCCTCCACCCAGCCAGGTTCTCCTCCCCACGCACGTATGCCACCGACGTGTCCAGCACACGCCGCCGCCTCCTCTGCATCCCTGCGGATCCAGCAGACAGTTAAAGAGACACGGGCTCCAGGCACAGAAACGCACAGCACAGTCTTCCTCGCTTGATTAGTACAGGACAGAAAAAAGGGCTGGAGGCAGATATTCAGTAAAATCTGACTGACGTCATTGCAGGGAGCTGCATTTAAGCTGAGCTGAAGAAACAAACCCCAGTGATTGATGAACCCCAGGCACACAGTCAGTGCCCAGGAACAGCAGGTTAAACTCAGTTCGGTTCGGCTCCAACGTGGCACGTTCTAGTTTAACAGGTGTTCTTTCCATATACACATTTTTCCATACATTATTCCTGTTTGTATTTTATTAATTTCATGAGAAATCCTTCTTTTCATTTTTATAATGCCGTTCCTCATTTATTCCAATTGTTAATGGGAGTGTTAGGAGTTTACACTGCTGCAAAAGGAGCACCGCTAATGAGTAACACTAATGAGTAATCCTAACGAGTACCGCTAACGAGTAACGCTAACGAGTAACGCTAACGAGTAACGCTAACAGCAGCACAAATGTGACTAAATGAGCTTCCACGAGTGATAATAAAGCAGATGAAATAGCTGATATAAGAAATGGTTTTGAGAGGGTTTTTAGCACAGGTGGCAACACTGTCACATGTAAAAGGGAAGCTCTGAAGCCAGGTAATGTAGACCAGCTTGTATTTCTTGCCAGAAACCTCTAGGGTCCTTCATAGTATGTCATCAACCCTCAGACACGTCCCTCCCCCAGCTACATGTGCTTTTATTGTTGCTCACTCTTCTCTCTATATTCTGCAGCTACTCTGAACACTTTTCATATTCCTTAACATGGCTGAAACTATCTTATTGATTATCTTATTGATTATCTTAACAATAAGATAATCAGCCTGTTCTGTAGTTTGAAGAATAATATTGAAAAAGCCAAGAAGTTTATGTTTATTTGATGTCATGTTTCATGGTCATATGTGAAGGCAGAATACAAATAAAAGATGAACATTTATTTATTTGTACCATTTTTATTTCTAATCTTTATATAGTTTTATAGGAGGAGGTTTCAAACATCCATTGTGGACATTTTTGGCCATTTTTCTGTGGCTTTTATATTGTTCATTTTGATACTGGAATTATATTGTGTTGACCAAAATTAAGAAATATATTGCAATATAAATTTTGTCCATATTGTCCAGCCCTAATATACATCTTATACATATACTCAGACTCTGACATCTGTAAAAAAATATATATATTTGCTAGGTAGATACTAACAGTACTATATAAAAGTGTAGAGAGTGAGAGAAGAGGGCTGTGTTTTACCAGGACTAGCTGCATCCGCCAAGTGGCACAGACTGAGTTCATACACCCCTGTCACTCGGTTTCTACAGCAAGAAATAAATACATTAACAGAGAGTATGAGACCGTCGCAAGAAACTTCAAACTTTGTCTTCTGAAAAGAGGTTACAAGAGGTGACGTGAGGTATGTGGCATGCAAATGCTTGACATGTGACATGTGAAGTGCGTGTTGTGTATGACGTGAGATATGTGACGTGTGCGATGTGTATGACGTGTGTAACATATATGACATTTGTGGCATGTATGACGTGTGTAACATATATGACGTGTGTGGAATGCATGACGTGTAACGTGTAAAGTGAGTGATGTGTAAGGTGCATGAGGTACCCGTCAGACGGTCTCAGGCTGCCACTGCTGAAGAGGTTCCTGATGGAGCGTGATGCAGATAGTTTGGCATCCCGGGAGTAGAAGAGCATGCAGAAGTCTTTGGTAATAACTGTGGGCTGAGTGCAGTTCTCCATCTGACAGGGTGGGGAATCACATATAGACCATTCACTCATAAACAGTACTGAACAGCACACAGTACTGAACAGCACACAGTACTGAACAGCACACAGGTATATGTGTCTATTCCTTTATCTTTTTAAGTGACTCCAGATTTAGCTTTTAAAAGCTCTGACATGAAAGCTGTCGACCAAGCTGTCGACCTCTCTACTGCTCCTGTAGAACTGTCGCCCAAGCTCAGTCTCGCAGTGAGAGTGCCAAGTTTTACCTCCAGGTAAGCAGACAAAGTCATGTAGATTTTCTCCCCACATGGAGTCACTCGGTTCAGCAGGAGAGAGTTGTGCATGGATGAGTCCCAGGCAGTTTCGAAACGATAGAACGTCCTGCACATTGAGAGCAATCATCACATTGAGAGCAATCATCACATTGAGAGCAATCAATCACATTGAGAGCAATCAATCATCAGAGCAAATGAAAGACTGAAATAATGTCAATTAAAATTATGGCAACTGGACCACTTTTTAAATTTAATTTATTTTTACAGAAATACAGTAAAAGCACTTGGTTACTTAACATGATAGTATATGTACTAACATATAATACATATAATACGAATAATTTAAGAATATTACCATGGTCATTAACTGATGCATAGCAGAGCAATCAATGAATGTTTTCAAATTAAAAAAACACAAGCCATAAAGCATTATGAATTTTTAAAAGCAGAGTACTGGGCTTCATAGGGAATCAACAACACAATAACAGCATGCCAAAATAAACAACACAATAATAATAATAATAATAATAATAATAATAATAATAATAATAATAATAATAATAATAATAAAACACTAAACATGTTTCTTTTCAAAAGAACACCAGCACTGCTGTCATGGAGAATGATAAAACCGTCATGGGGAGCAATGATGAGAGCTTTGACATACAAAGCAGGGCTGAGTAGAGAGGGGGGGGTTTATACCTAGGATCAGTTCCCATGGAAATGCTTTGTGTGACAGGGAGAGAATCCACCATATGATCATAGGTAAGAGAGGTAACAGAGGTCACAGAGAAAAGCCACAAAACCTATGGGAATTAACTTTCCATAATGCCTGACTCCTCCACACACAAGTCCTAGCAAAATAAATAACTGGTTATTAGTGCATATCTCTTACTACCAACTGTTACAATCTCATTGATGAAAACCATCCAACAAATCACCTATTCCAGCAATCATCAACTCATAGGAATTTTACTGCTGTGTAAATATGAGATTTATCCTAAATGATCATCATTCCACAAAAAACATTTGCTCTTAAGCAAATCTATGTCCCACCCATCAGCCACCCCCCCCCCCCACCTCCCAGATAATCAAATGTGCTGAGCTTCTACTTCTGGTCCCACTGCCCAGCAAACTTTTAACTCATCACGTGAGTCCATGAGTATCCAGAACCGGGCTGAGCGCGTGAGAAGTGTGAGAGAGAACGGGAGCACGTGAGAAGTGTGTGAGAGAACGGGAGTGCGTGAGAAGTGTGAGAGAATGGGAGTGCGTGAGAAGTGTGAGAGAACGGGAGCTGGTGAGAAGTGTTAGAGAGAACGGGAGCACGTGAGAAGTGTGAGAGAGAATGGGAGCACGTGAGAAGTGTGAGAGAGAACGGGAGCGCGTGAGAAGTGTGAGAGAGAACGGGAGCACGTGAGAATTGTGAGAGAGAACGGGAGCACGTGAGAATTGTGAGAGAGGACGGGAGCACGTAGCCGTGACACAGGCAAAGGACCCTGTGTGTGGGACAGAACCAGGCTGAACCTGCAGTAATGTACAAAAGAGAGAGATGGAGCACAGGCCTGGACGGTGTGAGGTCATTTCAGGGAACTTTAGAGAAGCAGTTGTCACCCGTGGGAAGAAAGGGAGGGAGAGTGGCTCCTGGGAGACAGAGTGAACCTGGAGGACAAGGTTCTATTCATCACACTCCTAATGCTGTTACAGAGTGCTCTCACACTAAATCTCTATCACACACCACACACACAAACGCACAGACACCAGGCTTGTAGGTGTGAACATTCACACTCACATTCACAAAGACAATCGTACAGCCTACGGGAATCAGAGAGAAAACTCCCTTTCACACACTCACAACCCCAAGATTTACGATGCTCTCCTCCTCCTTCCCTCCAATCACACTGTCCAACCTCTATGTCATGTGATGCACAAAGGGACCCTCTGTTTTACAGTCCCGTCTCCATCCACCAGTGCATGGTGGACCAAGGTACCACTGATGTTATGGTCCTGGGGTTTAGCTCTCAGCAATCAGATCCATCAATGTCTGCCTGCCAGGCGTCTGCCCGCCAAACCTCTTCCCTCCAGGCTGCTATTAATGAAGCCCTCGGGGGCAGTCGGTTGTGACTGACTCCACAGACATTGGTTTGCTTTATGCATCGTCCCAGTTTCCCGGCCAGCAGGGAGAGCATGACGAAGTGTCAGGGTGCGGACGCTGCCTTCAGTGCTGCTGCCAGAGAATTACGTGTATGTGTGATGGCAATGCTGTGGTGCTCATTAGAGGACCTGTAGGGGCCTGTTACAGAGCCTGTTATGGATCCTGTTACAGAGCCTGTTACAGAGCATGTAACGGAGCCTGTTATGGAGCCCTGTTACAGAGACTGTTATGGTGCATTACAGAACCTGTTATGGTGTGTTACAGAGCATGTTATGATGTCTGTTACAGAGCCCGTTATGGTGTGTTACAGAGCTTGTTATTGTGCCTGTTATGGAGAATGTTATTATGTTTGTTACAGAGCCTGTTATGATGCCTGTTATGGACAGTGGCTGTAGGGAATCTGTCTCACTACGGAACAGCTTGAATTAAATCATACATTCCTAATCAAGAAATGGGATCTAAATGTGCTGTATGACATACCATAAATTTGGCGTGGATGAAGTGAGCCTTTGTGGGTGTGTGAAGAAATGGTGACTCATTGTTAAATGACTCAGATGACTCAAAAAACAACAAAAAAAACAGATTTCAAACCTGGGATCTACTGTTTTTCTTTCTTATAGCCTGTGTGGTCTGTGGTGAGATTCTCAGATAAAAAAGGTGGAGGTCTACTCTGGTTTGATTGTTCCAGCTTGGTCAACACAGTTTGTTTACTCTTTAACAGTCTAATGTATAATGCGTTAAACGCATTAAATCTCTACCACACCTCCTGAGAAGATGCAAAAAAGCTCCTGCCCATACAAAGCCAAGCCATGCTATTCACAGCCACCTCACACAAGCAAACAGAAGCCGCACACACACCGAAACATTTCCTCAGGAACCAAAGCAGACCTCCCTCACGGTCCTAACAGGAAGTGGGAAGACATGAAGGAAACAGGCAAAGCACAGAAAGGAAGGGGCAGGGGGAGGAGCTTAGAACAGGAACGGAAGGAGCAGGGGGAGGGGCTTAGAATAGGAAAGCCAAAACATACAGGTATGATGAGCACTGAATGATGACCAGAGAACTAAAAAAAATCTACATATGGAAATGTACAGAATATATATAGAATAAATGTATATATATTCTAAGTGTGTCTGAGAGAATTAGAGGATAAGGATTGGAAAATAATATACCTAGGCATGTCCGAATCAAGAAACTGTCTGCAAAAACACAAAACAACATTCAGTTAGTGGGCCTGAGCACAAATGTGTCAAAGCCATTGTCCTGGATATTATGGGTTCTGTGCAGAGGCCTATCTGGCTGTGAGGATACTGGCAGAGTGGCCATCTTGATACAAAGCAGGGCAACCATTTTGTTTCACGGGACAGAAAGACCCCACATGGCTAGGCCTCTGCATGAAAGCCCAGTCTCTTGGCCTTAGTCATTCCTTTCGCAGTGGTAAATTTTCGCGGGAGTCCGAGGTATAAAATGGTGGTGGATGTGAGGAGAATGTTAAAATGCTGTGGTTACACCATAAGAGAGGAGGTTCCAGCTGGAGGAAAAAGGAATTGAGAGATCAAAAAATAACTGAAATTATTCATTTAACTTGTCACAGAGAAGGAGAGCGATTGCTTTTGTGGTCAGAGCTTTTTTAAGTAAATTTGTTACTAAGGGACAGCTGAGAGGCATCGCACAACCAGTGATGCTATGAGACGACTGCAGTGATGGTACAGTGAAAACTGATGATGCATTGTGCTTTGTATTGACATTATACTAACCTACAGTAACATTAGGTCAGATATAAAGGAGTGAAATGAATTAGTTCTTGCTAGATGTACGATAACATTTCTCCAGCAAGATTGTTTATTTTTAGTGGTTTTGTGTCTACGTGAGATGCGAAATTTAAAGTCTTAAAAGAGGAATATTTCAAATGCTGCATGCGTCTGCATGACTATGTGATGGTTACTGATGGACATGCCTTGTTCTCTATCTTTGCACAGGGCCATTAGTGGAGTATAAACAATATGGTGTAGATGGAGGACAGAGTTGATGGTGGATGAACAGATGAAGAATGGACCCACAGTCACCACCCAGCCAGAGGAGGTGAACTAGAGAACCTTCGCTATGTCATCTCAACAGTCCACTGGAGAGAAGAGTCATTTTTACATGATACTGAACGTCACTCCTGGTTCTTCCTTGTTTTCTTTTCTTTTTGATTATTGTTGGCACACACGTTCTTGTTTAAATGTGTGACCTCCTTCATCTCATCTGACAGAACCACATTCTGCCTGGAAAATGAAATTCTAACAACAGTTTGATATCTAAGGGGTTAAAAGAGTTGTAGTAGATATGGAAGGTGTGTTTGATCAGTGTGTCAATCAAGCAGGTGCGTCTAGTGCATCTAAAGGAGCCGTAACCGTGACCCCTGGTTACAGGTCCCATCATGCACCTGGGCTCCAAAGGGGCGTCCAACGCAATGGTGGCAGCAGCGTTTCTGCAACATTGTCGCCGATCGTCCTGAGCACTTCTGGGAGGGGAACGTCCAGAGACGTACAGCGCGAACAGTGCCGGCTGCATCAAGACGGGAAGAATCTGCCTGGAACTGCTCCCGTCCTGCCTGGTGTCTCGCAGTCTGTGAGTGGCAGGGCCCCAGCGCGGCTGCCAGATGCCACTACGGCGCGCTGGGTTAGGGGGCGTTTGTGCAGAGGAACGTGTAGAGGCAACGTGACTTTTCTTCTCTGTCAAGGTCTGGCGCTGTTAGGCGTGAAGGACTATGAGCGTGAAGGGCTCCCCTGGGCCGGGCCTGTGGAGCACGTCATTTCTCTCTGGCAAACACAGGCCTCACTTTTAAAGTCCCTTTTAAGTTTCGCGGCGGCTGTTTGTCAGGGTTTTGGCTCCTGCACGGAGATCAGAGGCCAAGGCAGAGCGGACAGAGTAAACATGGCTGTGGAAGTGTGCGTTTGTGCACACAGGATATTGTGGATTGTGCAGGATTTTGAAAGCCAATGCAGGGTAAGTCTAGTAGTGGAGGACACTGAAGATACATACAGCACAATGAGGAAATGTCCTACAAAGGTGTGACATTCTGTGCAATGAATTTAAATCCCATGTTATCAAAGGGTTGTGTTAAAGCCCAGCATGTCCTACTGTAGACCACGCACTTACAGAAGAACACCGATAAATACCACCCCATGTCCTGCTGTAGACCATGCACTTATAGAAGAACACCGATAAATACCACCCCATGCTATTTTTCCTATTCCCATCACCATCTTCCTGCTGGACTGAGTAAATGAATTAGTAGCTTTTAATTTTCCATTGATTAACCTCCTCTGTGAGTTTAATTAGAATTCTGACACGTGCCTGTCATCAGGAGCAGGTCGGACGTATCCAGAAGACAGAATGTTGAGGGACAGAATGTTGGGGTCGATAATGGACTCGTCACCTTCTGGTCCATTCCGAATGCGGCCTGGAACACAAGCAGCTCCTTAGTCCTCTGCGTTCACAGTTCAGTCACTCAGGGCCAATCAGGTTTAAAACTGAAGATCACAAGAACAGATGAAGGGGCCGGACTCACCTACAACAAGCTCGCGGACATCCTTCCAAATAACGTCTCCCCCTGACTCATGCACTATAGTCACTGTGATTCTTCTTTGAATTCCCTGTGACACACAAGATGTTATGATGGCAGCTGTTTTGTTTGGCCAGACGACTTTCTGATGCTGTTTATACAGATGCGTATACATACAGTATATGTGTGTGTGTGTGTGTGTGTGTGTGTGTGTGTATACATACAGTGTGTGTGTGTATACATGCAGTGTGTGTGTGTGTGTATACATGCAGTGTGTGTGTGTGTGTGTGTGTGTGTGTGTGTGTAGGAAGTGATTTAGACCTGGTGTAACAGGAAGGTGCCATGACAGGGCATTCCACCTCTGTGATCCACCGCTGCAGGGATGTAGCTGTGAAACACACACACACACACACACACACACACATACATATACACACACACACACACACACACACACAATTTAACCCCAGAGCCTGCTTAAACGAGCAGTACACGTATGGCAGTTGCTCACTGATAAGCAGCCGCGGTCCTTCAGAGTGGTTGTACTGATCAATGACATTTGACCTCATTTGATTTGTACTTTGCAACATAATAACCTTCAGATTAATAGAAATGGCCACTGATGTCCCCCTGTTTTACCGCCTCTGTGTTAACCAGTGTGTTAACCAGTGTGTTAACCAGTGTATTAACCAGTGTGTTAACCAGTGTGTTAACCAGTGTATTAACCAGTGTGTTAACCAGTGTGTTAACCAGTGTGTTAACCAGTGTGTTAACCAGTGTATGTTGTATGCAGTTTGTTCTATGTTTGGTTTTTATAGGTCGTAAAGGTTGAGTGGTGTAGAGTGGGAGACAGCAGACTTACTCTCCGTTGGCCTCTAGCTCACAAATCTCAAAGAGCACCATCAGGTCATATTTACAGTGGCAGGGGCCTGCAGTGGGTCGTGCGAGGTTTGTCAGCTTGGTAGCAGGTACTGAGAGAGAGAGAGGGTGAGAGAGTGAGAGAGAGACTGAGAGAGAGTGAGAGAGAGAGTGAGAGAGTGAGAGAGACTAAGAGATAGTGAGAGAGAGACAGAGTGAGAGAGAGACGGAGAGAGAGTGAGAGAGAAACTGAGAGAGAGTGAGAGAGAGACTGAGAGAGTGAGAGACAGAGTGAGAGAGAGACGGAGAGAGAGTGAGAGACAGAGAGAGTGAGAGAGAGAGACTGATAGAGTGAGAGAGTGAGAGAGAGAGAGAGACTGAGAGTGAGAGAGAGACTGAGAGCGTGAGAGAGAGACTGAGAGAGATTCAATTTCATGGAGGTCTTTGACCTGTAAGGGAATCTACTGAATCTATTCAGGAGTCTCAGTTTAAAAGGATGATAGAAAAAAGGAGACATATATAAAAGAGGAGAAGAGGGAAAGGATTAAAGTTATAAAAGGCTTTGGACCAGGGATCCAAAGGATCATTTTGGTTCTGAATGAACAGATCCCTCTACATTTGCAGGGTTTTTCAAATATTCACTCATTTTCAGCCTACATGCTGTACATGTGCTACTGGTGTTAATAAACTGTAATTTCTGAAAAACCAGGACTAATTGCAATAATAATAATAATAATAATAATAATAATAATAATAGCAAATGTTAAGGGACTACTGTACCAACCAACCAGTATCAACCCAGATGTGACAGAACACCCAACTCTCACACATGCAACACATATTCAGTAGAGAACCAGGAGGCTGTAGAAAAGTCTGTATGTCCGAAAAATGAGAATCAGAAAGGTGGGACTCGGGTAGAGTGAAAGAGAGATGGACACCCACACACTTTATCCACAGGCCTGAGGAGAACCTGGTAACAAAACCTCCATCCATCAATGCTAGTTGTATCTACACTCATTCCACCAGCCCAGTTCCACATTGTCACAGTATGATCTAGGGTGTATGGGAAAGTTGTGAGCTTCAGACTTAATATTTCTTTGTATGTTTTCATTTGGTCTTCAACCAAGTGAAACTGCATTAGATTGGGTGAGAGCCTGTTTCTAGGACTTCCTCAGACCATGTCCACACATGATCATTACAAACCCGGCTTCTGTGCTTTAATTACTGAACAGATAGAGAGGGGCGGGGCCGTCAGTTTGGCTTGCCCATCCCCATCAAGGAGGAAGGAAGTAGCCACGCCCACTACATTGAGGGCGTGCCCTGACAAAGAGTCCGTCAATGCCCCGTTGAAGACGTCTGGCACCAAGTAGCGAATCAGATCCATGGCCTTCTCCCGATCTGATGGGGCGTCTTTGTCTTCAGCTACACTCCCACCCCCAGTGATACAAAACTGAAGTGACATGAACCCCAGCAAGCGACACGCCAAGCAACAAAACAACTAACAAAACATTAAAACCACAGTGTTAACAAAAAACAACACACAAAAAACATTTAACACCAAATACGAAGCTCTGTTTTACAGATTGTGAGACAAGCAATGGTGTTTGGTGCAAATCTGGCATACAGATTATACACAAGACTTGATTCAACCGGCTGTGGGAGCATGTGACGGTCCTCACCTGGTTTGGACAGGGGCATGACCCTTGGGAACTGCCTTCTGCATGGACGTAGCGGACTATGAGGGAGAGAGAGACAGAAAAGATGGTCCTTACTTCTACAGCAATGCAGGGTGCCATGTAAATCCACCAGAGAAGAATGCCACACCAGCAGGGTGTAATGATGAATCTGAGACAAACCACCTTATAAGGTCCTTGCAGAGAGAAGGGAAGGGCTGCTTCTGATAGTGGCCGAACACCTCAAACACAATAGGCTGGGTCTTTATGTACTCCACGAATGACTTGGTAACTTCCACGGCGATCTGGAGAACCAGAGAAACAATGGCTGTGATGTGTGATATTCAATGCTACAGTTTAATAAGGCCTTAGAGGTTAGAGGATGCTTACGTTTTGTACATGGTAGAAGCCCAGTGGTGGACCTCGTCCAGTGTTCTTCAGCGGTTCCGTGGAAAAAGCTTCATCATGCCGATGGATAAAGCTGGAAAGAAGAAGATGAAACTATGAATCCAGTAACCATGGAAAGAAGATGAAACTATGACTTCAATAACCATGGAAACAAGAAGATGAAACTATGGAAAGCTGCTTGAAAGCTGCTGGAAAGATGCAGAAGTTCATGAAGGATCCAGCACATTTCAGTCCCACAGCCCCCATCCAAACCTTGTTCCAAATCCCCTCCCTCCAAAGACCAGCAGGCTTAGCCCTTAGTCTTTCTTTCAATGTGCTGTGTGTACACATAGCACAATACGCAGGCCAAGAGGGCCGCCTCCATGTAGTGAAGTTGCCTGTTTGTCCTGGGCTCTGTGATCAACAAGTAACCAGATACCAAGACTATTTCATTGATGGTTATAATGTTTAAAATGAAAGTTTTTACCAGCTTTTACCAGTAAAGTGACTCTAAATGTTTCACTGACAGCGATTACCATTATGACAATAAATCACTAAAAGTCTCAGAGTTAGTAATTACTGTAAGGTTCAGTCTTAACTGAGTTTTTATGTTCCAGTGAACATACTCACTTAAACTGGCAGAAGATGTCTGCATATTCTGCGGAGATGTTGGATGCTTGGAGGACAGTAACTCTGAATGTGAAAAGATCTCCAATCTTTAAGTGGTCCAGAGTTCCTTCTAGAACACCATCAAGACCTGGTTTTACTGGGCTGTCCAGATCTTCTGGATCCGCTGAAGCGATTACAACAAACAGAATCAAGAATAAACACCCTAACTGATGAGAAATGTCTTGGCAGAGGGCCATGTAATTACCAAATATTTATCAATCACATTTTTACTTACATCACAAAAAAGATTATGTGGTTTCGTACTACATGCACACTTTTCCCCATTCTTCATCTGATACTTGCACAGGTCTTATTACTGACTTCATCTGATACCTGCACAGGTGTTATTATTGACTTCATCTGCAGACGGCACCATCTCTGCGTTCTGCCCCTCCCCCTCCACGAAGCGCAGCTCCTCCTGGGAATGGCCTGTGTGGGACTGGCTGGCAGGGCAGGACTCTGATTGAAACTGAGAGAGACACTGCTTTTAGTCAAGCCCTGAACACGCCTGAGCCGGGTTATCAGCACATGTATCGCCAGGTACACAATCACCTGTCTTAAGTACCTGGTTCACCTATGTTTGGAGCAGAAAAAGAACAAAAACATGGATTTTCTGAGGCTCTAAAAGGGCTGTATACTGGATACATATACAGTATTCATGCTGTATACAGCATGAATCCTGGAGAAGCTTACAGGTCTTCAACTGTACTATGACTTAGTCAGAATTACTAGTTTTATTATTATTACTTTATTCTTATATTATTATACAGCGAGGGTTGTTTTACCTTTTCAAACTGCTGGTCCTCAAATGAGATCTTGGCAGTTCCAGACTGCCTCACGCCTGAACCATAATCAGGAGCCTCGTCATCAGCTGGAGGAAAAACCAGAGCGCCTTCACTTCACTTCCGCATGAAGTCACACACACTTTACCCTTCAGATACAGCCAGCCCTATATGTCAGATCTGGCAGTACCTCATCTGGCCTCCAGAGGTCTCACTCCCCAGAATTCTAGGATCCCTGGATTTTTCCACTCTCACCTGTTCCTCATCCATTATCAACACATACCTATATCGATTCTCCTATCTCTTCACTCACTGTGAAGTATTGCTGAGCCAGTTGCATACTGAGCGTTCTCTTTCTTTCTTTCTTTCTTTCTTTCTTTCTTTCTTTCTTTCTTTCTTTCTCTCTCTCTTTCTCTCTCTCTCTCTCTCTCCTGTGAGTTTCTGGTTTTGCTTGTCTCCTCTCATGTCCCTGTTTTTTGTCCTTTGTGCTCATCCCTTTTGTACCTCTGCCTTGTCTCTCACCTGGTTCCTGATATTGTTTTGTTGTTTGTTTTTACCTGCTCCTAATATTTAAGGACGTGTCGTGTCTAATGATCCTGAGACATATTCACTCAACCTGTTCATCGACGATCTCCAACAGTCCCTAAGGTTTAGATTTTTTAACGTTTGCTCTGAAAGTTAAACTGCCATTCAAACAAGATTGGTAGCATTGTTCACTTTTCCTGAACAATGCTACCAATATCTAATGAAGCAGCAAAAACAAACCACGAAACAAACTGTGTTATATTAAATTGTGAAAAAGAAATGCTAAAACGTACCTTGTTCACACGTATTAATACGCCTGGACTGCCTTCTTAATCAGAGATTTTTTAAAAGAACTGGATGGTCTCGGTCTTACCTGATATGGCCTGCACTGCGACTCGCAGGAATCCCTTCACCTCGCCTTTCTCGCTGACGATGGACACTCGATGGACTAAGGGTACAGGGTACAGCAGGTTGCTCAGATACACAAAGGCCCTGGATGAGAGGAGGACACGCGTGAGAAGGTGGAGAGGAGCAAAACAAAGAACTGACACCTCCATACAACGGACAAAAACACAACACAGAGCTGCAAAGCAAGTAAACAAACGAGTCCTAGAGTGACCCTCGAAATGGATGCCCCTCACTCAGAAGCCTGACTCAACACCCCGTCTAAAGGGAGTGTGCTTTTTAAAATGGATTTATTTGTTTAACTTTAAAGACCTTTGGTGGGTTCAAGGAGCAACGGCTAGGAATGAAACTAAACTCTTGATGAGTTAATGGAATATGTGTGTGAGGGGCAGGTGAGTGAATGTATGAATGTGACTGAGTGTTTTTTCAGGACAAGAACGAGGGCTGTTATTCACAATGCATCTCAGACTGGTAGATCTGATTTGTTCACTGTTTATAATGAACCAGCTCACAAAGATACAACCTGGATTAAACATCTGGAGTAAACAAGAAGCACTGTGAAAACAAACCCAGAATCTGCGCCGGGTTATAACTATACTATATGGGTCTAGCACTAATAATTTACATGGTACTGAGGTTCAAGGAGGTTTCAGTAATAAAACCATTTGGTATTTCCTCAAATCACCCCATTCCTTATTGCCAGATATGATGCCATTAAGACTGATTTCCTTCTGTTTCTCCAGCACAATCAGTCTATGGACTATCGACCTATTGCGAGTTACGAAGCAATTAAGATTCTGCAACTTTCTCTTTCTTCAAGACAGTCAGTCTATGAAGCTACATTTCGCATGATACCCATGGATGGCAGACATTTAAGGGGAAAGGGGTGGTTAGCAAAGGAAAGAGCTGAAGACTGGTGAGGTACAGAGAAGGCATGCTCAGGACACATACTGTAACCAAAAAGATCTTGAAACTGATTCAAAAATAACCAGGCAAATTAAAAAAAAATACCAAGCGGCTTGAACAGACACTGCCAGCCCCAAAAACAGCATGACACCCAATAAACGATAAGAAGCCATTCACACAGGCGTGTGACGTAATGCACAGGTGCAGCTGAACAAAAACAAAACGTGATCCAATTCACCAATCCAAGGTCTCCGTGTCACAAAAGCTCACAAAAAAGTGACATCAAACACCTGCTGAGGCATGCCTAGAAGAGATAGCTGTTCTAGAAACCAGCTCTTTCATCTTGAGATACTGGAGATGTCCTGAATCACTGCTTTGCCGTATTACGGGAATCAGTTTACTGCTCACCGAATGAATCGTTTTATCCTGTTCATCGGACTGCCGTGCCATTTAAAGGAAGATCTGAACACGTTTGTTTCTGTGTTAAACAAAACAAACAGTTGTTATGTGTGTGTCCAGGTAATACTTTAAGGCAGGTTGCTCCCATGGTTGGCCTCCCGTCAGCTGATGCAGCTCAGATTCATCTGTGACACAGACCTTGGCATGAAGCATTCAGTTCAATTGGACCTTAGGTCTGCAAAAACAAGACTCAATACTGACTCAATGCCAGGACATTATAAATGTATGCATAATCATCTCTGAGGGGAGCTCACATTTATGCATGATGGAGGCTCAAGGTAAGTGTTTAATTTGAATGAAAGTCAAATATTTTGTAATGAGAAAAGGTTTTAAACCCCCAAACCTCTTTGCCCTATACTGTGGCTTGAAAAAGTTCAATGTTAAATACATTTTACAGCAACAAAATCCTTACATATGTTCACATATAGAGCTATTGTATAACAGGCTCAAAGAAACTGCTCTGGTTTCATTATGTTCTTACTTCACACCAACTTTTCCATAAAAGTTAGCATGAAAACTCTTTGCAGATAGTTGGAATCCTTCTGTAAGGAGTAGATCCATCCTCAATCCATGCAAATCTCTACACTTTCTGTGCTAGTCCCTGCCCTTTCTGAGCTAGTCCCTGCCCTTTCTGAGCTAGTCCCTGCCCTTTCTGTGCTAGTCTCCGCCCGTTCTGAGCTAGTTCTCGCCCTTTCTGTGTTTTTGTAAAATGCAAGGCAGTGGATTGCAAGAGTGTGCGTGGAGGAGGGGCATTGTGAGTGACAAGTATAGTGTGAGGGAGCAAAAACGCCAAGGGAGGGAGTGTATCAGCATATCAGCCATAACACAGATTAGCCTTATGTTAAGTGTATCAGCATATCAACCATAACACAGATTAGCCTTATGTTAAGTGTATCAGCATATCAGCCATAACACAGATTAGCCTTATGTTAAGCATGAATTGCATTAGTAGCTCTCACAAAATAGCTTCGTTACAAGAGTGAAAGAATCCCCACCATAATCATCTCTGATGATACCAAACTGAACGCTTATGACCCATTTACACACAACAGATGGAAAGTTCACTGTTATCATGGAACTGGGTGTAGCTGCAGATTCAGATCCATGAGCTTTCAGGCTCATGGGGAGAACAAACTGTGATTTGAATGGTAAAAAGTAAACATTTTTTGCTAGATGAATGACTTGTATTACTAGAATATGCAAACCACATTTTTATCTGAATTAATTTAGAACTCAAATTTTGAAATTTTGGGTTTATTTTCGCTTTAAGATCCTAAATCACAGGCTAACACCCACATTCCCTCACAAATGAAACCACAGTTTAAGCAGAGAACTGTGCAGGCCCTGCCTGTGTTTACACCACCACAAAAAATGGATGTTATTAACCTTTTTCTAATTCTGCATGTGCACAATCTTTCATTTACTGTGTGTGTCGTGTTTGTGGAGTGTGGGTGAGTATGTGTGACATAAGTCCTATGTCTCAGGGTGAAAGAGCTAGTTTCCTTTCCCAGCATGCTCCTAAAACCTCACCAACCTTCCTACTACACTGAACAAAGGCGAACGTTCATAAAACGGGTCTTCGGGCCCATCAGAGCTCCCACAAAGCCCCCTCTCGTCATCTTCATAATCTTCATCATCTTCATCATCTTCGTCCCCAAGCTCGGAGCACAGGTCGTCAGACGACAGATCGTCGCTGAGGTCCTCCAGTTCCGCCCCAACCCCTCCACGGAGCCGTGATTGGACGAGCTCAGTGGTTTCAGAGGTGGTGGTGGGTTCGGAGAGGGTGGGGGAGGCGGTGCGGTCACGTGCTTGCTCACTAAGGCATGAGGTGAATAGGGGGTTGCTGGTGCAGCCAAAGACATGGGAACCCAGTTAGTTACTGCTCACGTGAGGTCACGTGGGGTCACGTGGGTCACGTGATTTGGTTGGTCAACTTTCAACCAGCCCACACATCTATAACTGGCATGTGCTCAGCACCAAAGGGTTACCAAACACAGTGAATAAAACAAGTCAAGAAGATCCTAGCACAGCAGGGTACCGATGAAGAAGGTTAATTAATTAAATAGATATGTAATCTAATTTGCAGACACGTACATACTGCTGAGATGGACAGTTGAAGGATAAAAGGCTTGACAGAATTTTCCAGACTTTTCTTGAAGACCGGTCTGACTGACTGGCTGTTCAGCTCTCTATTAGTGAACAAACGTCTTCCTGTACCCAGCATTTAACGATCACTGTGAATACTTCACATCACTGATCATGGTTATACACCGATTACAGCAAGGATATGAGCAGAACAATGTTTTAAGATTCCTCTTGCTCATATTAAAATACATCAGTTTTCTTACATCTTACATAGCAGCCTTTCTGCACTATGATGCAAGTAATGAGCTACAATATATATAAACCTTGCATTGCACGTTTTATATCTTTCCAGCACACACACACACACACACACACACACACATTTGATACAAACATACCTAATTCCTTCTTTCAGTGTTTCATAGCAATAATGCTGCAGGGATGTGGAGAGGCCTGGAGCAGCAGGGTGTAGATATGTTCTCTAACAAACAATATAATGTCAGCCACCACTCACCTTCCAACCAGGCGGAACCAGGGGAAACGATCATAGAACGGGTCGCCTCCTGTCAGCACGCTGTCACAGTCCTCGATGGCGTTGCTGGGTACCTCTGCAGCACGATCATACATCTCTCTCATCAACTCCAGGCGCTGCCTGCGGGGGGCAGCATTGCGTACTTTTTCACACAAAACGTACAGGGCACATTAAAAAATCATTGACTGCAAAAAACAAAAAACTCTATTAAAATGACAAATGTCATACAGAACATTAGTCTCCCAATATTAGCCTACGTATGTTACATGTTAATTATTTAAATTTACAGCTCCAACAAAATAAAGATGCTCTCCAGGACAGCGCACACTCTTGTGTAACATTGCTACGAGGAGAACCTGAGCTTCTCCAGGGTCCAGTAATGTGTGGCTCCATTTTTCTGGTCCTGCACCTCCACGGCCACGATGGTACGGGGGAAGGGGCTCCTCTCACAGTCTTTAGCCGTGTCAGCAGGCACCAGCTCGGGAGGCAGAGGGGAGTACAGCGTGTGTGTCAGCAGGACAAACTGGAACTGCACCTGTGAGGACGTATCATGACATTCTTAATCCACACTCTTAATCAACACTCTTAATCCACACTCTTAATCTACACTCTTAATCCATACTCTTAATCTACACTCTTAATCCACACTCTTAATCTTTGACTTTAAAGCCACGGCACACTAGATCTAAAGATTTTACCAATTATTAAGTCATACTTAACACTGGTAGGCTTGTAAAGTAAAAGCTCAGTCACACATATGCCTGTCTAATCTAAAGTGGCTGTACGTCTAGTATTTATTTTATGCTACTGCTGTGATGTCTTCACAGCAAGTGAAATCGTTTTTTACAACTATTTACTTTATGTATTTTTTGTTTATTTTTTACTTAGCCTTAAGTGACTAAACTCATAACTCCTACCTTCTTCTTGAGCTCCACACTAATAGCATTGGCCTCTTTGAGGAAGATGGCATTGCCCCAAAGAAGGTCTCTGAGAGAGGTGAACTGGTAACTCCTCCACTTTCTGGAGGCCCACAGAGCCAGCTCTATCTCCCGCTCTGTCCATGGCACTATGGGTAATGAAGTTCAAATAGTGGTTTGGGTAATTAAGTGACAATAACACAAGTAACCAGGCCATTAATGATCATTTCAAAGTCTGATGCTTTTTCTAGTGTAAAATCAACTGTTAGGGTTACAGTTTACCTTCCTCCTCAGGTTCTTCCTCTTCCTCAGTTGCTTCAGGGTAATACCGATCGACCTGCTTCTGCAGAGCCTCCAACCTACTCTCATAGTCCTGGAAAAGGCCAGGGTTGTGAGTTGGGTCTGAGGTTTAATAGCATCTTCAAAAACTAAATCCTGAAGCTCAGTGAAATATCTAGAAGCATTACTCACTAGTCTCTGTTGTTCCAGAAGATTGTTGGCCTCCTCTCTCTCTTTGCGGTACTGGTCCTCCAGTTCCTGAAGTCTATACAAAGGGAAAGAAAGAGATGCAATATGAATAATTCATGAGCTCTGCTGTAAGACCCTCCCTTTGTCCTGCCCTTACACCACCCTTCCCTCCTACCTCTGGTCCATCTCCTGCTTCATGTCTATTCCCTGCTTCTCCAGCAGCTCTCTCTGAGCGAAGGCCCAGTCCACGGGCTCAGCCGGGGTCTCTGCGCACGGCGTCCTGTCCCGCACCGCCCTCGCCTGCTCCGGGTGGTTGAAGCGGAACACGTGGCTCTTCCCCATAATGATACGGTTCCCTGTGAGGAGCCAAAGCGTGAGACACGACAAAACACAGAACTGCTGATCACCGTGCTGATTTCATAATCCCTCCCAGGAGCATGAAATATGCCTTGAAATTAAAAATGAAGGGGTGGAGTCTGCCTATATCTAATGTCATGCATATATCAATCTCGCTGATCCTGACCTAAATGATGATTTGCAACTTTATAATTTTTTCCATCGAGGCATTATTTAAACAATGCACTTCGTATTTTATTACCACTGTGGATACAGAGGAAGTATAAATTGAGAGTGTAAGTGGTACAGATACCAGGCTGAGAGGATGCTAACCTTTCTGCCTTGTTTTTAACCAGTATGGGCATCAAAATGCAGCTTCTGCTAGGGATTTATTCAAATATGTGGAGATGTAATTCATTAACTAGATAACTAGCTACGTAATGTTAGCTAGGTGAACTAATTAACATTAGGTTAGCTAGCTAGCGAAACAGACCCAGTTCAGTGCGCTTCTTGAAAACTCATCTCATTTTCCTGTTTAGTTCAGACATTTCTCTGCTTGTTTGGTATACATGAGCCAGATTTTTATGCAAGTAAACTGGATACGTCATGGAGCCCGTTGACTTATGCTCGATCATTTTTGACTGTGAGGAAGAAGAGGAGGAGATCTACGCAGACACACCTGTTCTGAGAACAGTGGGCTCCATCACTTTCTTCCCATTCACGTAGGTATCAGCTCCTTCACATGGGTCTAGAATCACTTTTACAATAATGGGGAAAACAGCACAAATAAAGAATGAGTGTGTGTGTTTGCTCAAATGTGTTTGTATAACCATTTTTATAGTTAAATATGTTGTGTGCTCCATATATTTTCTGTATGTATTTGCACTATGTCACAGAAACAAATCAAACAATACGGAAACAATAACAAATAATAGTAATAATTAGAAAATGCAATAGACTATAATAGGAAAGTACATCTTCTCTGTGGAATCCATGTTTACTTGTATGAATCACCAGCTCAGTTCTCTGAAAGCTTTGCAACACTTGGGCTCAGATCTCCATAGCAACACTGGTACTTTCTTTCTTAGGAAAGCAGCCATGAATCTGTCAGTGCTGTGGGATTCTTAAAGCTACACTTCAACACAGTTCACTGATAATTCACAGAGATAACAAGTGGTTATTCAGGTTCTGTTTGTAGTATTTAGACATCATAATACATCATTGAACATCATTAACCTCCCATCAAAGTATGTGTGTGTGTGTGTGTGTGTGTGTGTGTGTGTGTGTGTGTGTGTGTGTGTGTGTGTGTGTGTGTGTGTGT
>JAOXYF010000018.1:2348537-2362453 GCA_028565775.1 Sternarchorhynchus goeldii | reverse complement strand
ATCAAATAATTACACCCATAAATATACAACATACAAAATCAAATAATTACACCCATAAATATACAACATACAAAATCAAATAATTACACCCATAAATATACAACATACAAAATCCATGACTGGATTTTTCAAGGTGCTGTTTAGAGTCGAAGGCCTCTGGCCTCTATTTTAAAATAAAAAATGACAAATCTACAAAAATCTTTAAGCACGGAATCAAATATTATTATTTATTATTATTAAAAATACTGAAAATACTGAAATACTTAAAATTACTAAGAAGACTGACAAATACGTAAAGCAGGAAGTGACAGTGCATGTTGTGAGCAGAGACAGAAGGGCTGAAGCTCTTATGCACTGTTATATATGACTCCTTCTGCTAGACCCGTTGCTAGGAGCCCGACTACTTATGGCTACCTTCTGGTGGTGGAAACTGTGATGGGTTGGGCTTCTACTGGCTGGCCAATCAAGTCCAAGTCAATGATGCAGAGTGACAATACAGCCTGAATTTTTCATAGCCATGGGAGTGTTTGCTTTCCAGCTCATCTCAGAATCCTGATTTGCTTTTATTGCAAAGCAAACAGTGTCGTTACATCACAAAGCACCCTGTAAATCTCTCAGTGGAATCAGTCTCTCAGACAGAACCGGTTCTCTCGGACAGACCAGGGTGGATAGAAAGCTGTTCCACTCTTCTCTCCATAACTTGTTGTTTTTTCTCTCTGCTTGAGTGCCCCCCCCCCATGTGTCAGTGTACTCTATTAGTGGAGTCCTGTACCGTCATGTGTCAGTGTACTCTATTAGTGGAGTCCTGTACCGTCATGTGTCAGTGTACTCTATTAGTGGAGTCCTGTACCAATTATGCCATCAGGAGCAATGAAGAAGGAGATATTTTTAATTACCTTTTGTGCACACTGGCATGAGTAGAGACTGCAGAGGAGTGTGTCTGCCTCTGTGTGTGTGTGTGTGTGTGTGTGTGTGTGTGTGTGTGTGTGTTGTATTGTGTGTTGTATGCTGAAAGGGTTAAGGAACATATATTAGAATGACCTTATTCCCCACTCACATACACCTTTAATTTCCTGAAGCAATTTGGTTCAATGTTAAAGGGCACTGAGACTGTAAGTCTTTATCAGATGCTGACAGAAAGCCTCATAATAGCCTAGTGCTGACAGGGACAAACACACATGAGTCTACAGCAGACTCTTACAATTAAATCAGACAATTAAATCAGACAGGTCTGCTCAGACCTGTGCAAACACGTCAGACGGTGCATGACATCTTACGACTGCTGTCAGTCCTGCTACTTATGTCAACAATGGCAACAACACAACGATATTTGTAATAGTCATTCAAATAAAATGTTATTTATATCCTGCATGTCATGTAGTCCTTGAGGCTGATGTCTGCCGAGGTGCTTGCAGAGCCTCAGATGCTGTTCAGTTGCTGTTCAGATGCTGTACCCTCCCTTTGCTGTGCATCTGCAGATTCAGTCTACAGACAGCAGGAGTACAGTCTCTACCTAGCTGTCCCCTGCAATGCTTAATCTGGAGAATTTCTACTGGTATCAGCAGAGTTTCATCTGAAAGGCCAGTAGATGCTCTTCTCTTCACTACAGATAACCACCCTCAAGTGCTGCTATTCCCATAACGACATGAAATCTCAAACAATTTCAAGAACCTCAACAATTACTTGACATTACACAAATTATTTTTTACTACATATAAACCCAGCCATGGATAAAGCCAAATCCTTTCTCCCAACTGTATGAACAACTCCTGCTTCAGGAGCATACACCCATTATGTGTGATACATTAGCATTCTCAGTGGAAGAGGAGCTGAACTGCTGCAGTCCTGAGCTTCTTTCCCAATGGCTAAACGTCTTTGTAAAAGCTCAAAGAGCCGTGTGAGCTGCCTAATCAGGCCTGTCATGAGAGCGAGCTGGCTCAGCACAGCCAGAACCGTCAATCACCATTCTTGAGCCGTGTGGGAACCGGGCTCCTGAACCGTCTCCTAGCCAACAGCCAGGACAAAGCAGCTGGCCAGAAGCACAAAAGACCTCCTCTGGGTCCAGAGATCCACTACTGAACAGGCATTTACACTCGGGCACTGGAACTGGCTTCACTCCAAACAAACCAGTTCATTTATGACATCATACATCCACTCGCCCGAACTACAGAGTCTGTACCACAGAACAGAATGATCCACACAGTGGATGAAATCTGTATTTAGATATTTTAATATGTGTTAGAACTCCCTAAATATGTGACTGTGTGTGTGTGTGTGTGTGTGTGTGTGTGTTCACGTGTGTGTATGTGTGTGTGTGTGTGTGTGTGTGCTTGTGTATCCAGTATTCTGTCAGAAATATCAAATACTCAGACAAGTAAAAACACAGTGCTGACTTTTCCACAGAGACAGAACAGCTCCTCTCATTAAACACTTGGTAAGCATGAGTCTGAGTAAACTGTGTACATCTACAGTGCACTATATTCCCACTGTATAATCTACATCTACAGTGCACTATATTCCCTCTGTGTTTCCATGTCTACTCTATATTCATAAACGGCATGTCTGATTTTGTGCACTATGTTCACCATGTGTTCTCCTCTGAAGTAGAAGTTCAGGCCAGGCCAGTTTTTCTGACCATGCATTTTGATCAAACATCAGCAGATATAATTGTGTAATACTGACTACACTCACAATCCTCGTGAGGTCTGACCGTAATTCCTTAATGGTCCTGTTTCACATAGAATATTCTAGAATATTACATCCAAAACAAAGGGAGCACACAGGTAATGCAACATGGGTAGTGGTTACCATAGCCACTCGGAAATAAAATTAAAATGAACAAACACCTCAGCAGTTTTAAATGTAAAAAATCCAAAGACATTTCAGAGAAAACCACTCTGCCATTACAGGTGGAGCAAACAATAATAAAATACCACTAGGTAAGTGCTGCTTGTACACAGCATTTACAAGGAAGCATGAGATGACCCATAAGAAGGCCTCTGACCTATGACCCCAGGCACACCCAGGTGGATTAATCCTTATGAGATTGTCCCAGCTCATCTTGTTCTATTAAAACCCATGAGGCCGCAGCATCTTTACTAGCATGATTCAGCTATAATTGACCTTTTTTCCTCTAAATAATTGATGTAAATATAAATTATATTTATATATATTTTAAATTATTTAGAAAACCCAGAAGAAATGACAGTTAGTGTAGCGTTTGTGCTCGTTTGTAGTTCAGTGTTTTTGACATCACCTGTTTCTCAGCCACTTTAACCAGCCTTCATGCTCTTTTCTCTATATTTGCACTACTACTTATACTGGTCCGGTATTTACTGGTAATGTCATTCCCACCAACCCCATGATCAAACTGTGACACTTTAAACAGAACCAGTATGCACTAGTTCACTTTAAATCAGGTTCTAACTGTATATTGCACTGTTGTTTACATGTTACTTATTTGTATTTGTATTTAATCTATATTGTTAGTGTTTATTTGTATTTAATCTATATTGTTAGTGTTTATTTGTATTTAATCTAGATTGTTAGTGTTTATTTGTATTTAATCTATATTGCTGTAACTTGGGTAGGAGAGTAACGTAATTTCAATCCTCTGTATGTCCTGTATGTCCTGTACATATGCAGAATTGACAATAAAATTACTTGACTTGACTTGACTTATGGTCACAATCGAAAATGAATATATATATTAATACTGAAAAATACATCCAATGTATGTTAATGAAAATAACTAATTAATTGAAATGTACAAAGTGGGAAGATGTTAAGATCTGAAGTGTTGTGTGTTGTATACTCTTGGAACACTAAGCTCATTCTCCATCCTGTCATTCTATCCTCAACTGGCTAACAGCACTGTAGTGTAGAATTACATCCACCACAATTAAGACCCCATTTGGTTCTTCAAACACCTGCCAGTGTGCTGTAGACATACAAACGGGGGGAAGGGATCTGCAGGTTTACAGTTTTCTCCTGACAATGATTCTCCTGATGTTTTGGTTGACCTCCCTCCCTTCATGTGCACAGAAACACAACTCAGCTCTCAACACCTCCTTATGCTGAGCAGAAGACGTCCACGCTGTTAGTCTTGATCCACCCGTGATGGGAGGAAGCTAAATTAGACCAAACTGTAAATATTTTACTAGGCCTCATCCATTATTGACCAACGGCTTTGCCATGCTGGCAGACTAGAAATCAAATCTTCCTCAGTGTCTTATTGGTCGAGTTCTCTTCATCTTCCAACACACACACCCACATATACACACAAACACACACACCCACATATACACACAAACACACACATAAATTCCAAGAAAAAACAAGAGAAGCAACATCAAAACATGATGTTTGAAATGCGCTACCTTGAAAAACACTACCTTGAAATGCACATCCAAAACACAACAGCGTAGATTAATTTGTCAGTGACGTGGCAGTTTCATGACCACCTTACAACACAAGATTTACATCTAAGGAGGTCTCTGTGTATGCAGTTACAAACACAAACCCAATAACATCATCTTAAATCTCATATTACAAATCATTTGGCCAACAACTTTAGAGACCCTTTTTTAAATCTTTATATATTCATTCAGATCTCAGTCTCACTGATTCTAAAATATTCTATTGCCTGGATTCTGTGCCTCTTTCACTTCAGCTCCATTAGGTGAATGTATTGATGTGAAGAGAATGCGGGATTAGATCAACTGTGTTGTAATCTCCCCTTCTGTCCACTGATCAGTAAACAGCTTCGTCATAACAGCTCAAAATGGCTGCCCTTACAAAATCATCCCAGAAGAGCCTGACTACACGCTGCATGTAAAATCTGAAAATAAACTACCAAAACCAAACAAAAGAAAAGAAAAAGCAAAAAGAAACCCTTTAAACAGAGCGGGACTGTAAGGTTTCACGAAGTGACTGAGCACGTGTGTGTGTGGCAGTGTGTGGATGCCACAGGCAATCTGAGAGGACGCCCCGGAGGCCAGGGGCGCTCCATACTTACTGGTTGTGTTTCCTGACATCTGGATAATGCACTTGCTCTCTTTGCTCATCTCCCGCGAGTTGAAGGGGCGGACTCGCACCGCCACCTTCACCGAGGCCGCTGCCATCGCACCACCTCCTGGGTTCCACCAGTGTCCACACCTGCCAGAAATGGGCGGAGATGAGGGTGGGGGTGAAGGGGGGGTGTAAGTTATTTCATATTATTGACAGCAATCTCTTAATTTACCATAAATACACAGAACAACATTTAGCCATTTAAAAGTATAAACACACTCTGTCGATGACAGTCATGCTGTGCAGGTTAACAGATTTACCATTATCTACTCAAAGCAACATGGCCCTTTACAAAATTAAAGTTTTTTAGGTTTCCAACAAGTTTCATGGGCATTCAGATTCAAATCACCCTTCTACTCCACTGAAAAATAAACTACATATAGTTTTAAGGTTGAGGGGATATCGACCTTAAAACCTTTTAGCTACAGATCTCCATAGCAACCTAAACACCAAAGAATGAGAGTTACTTTTAATTTACATAGTGTCATCAGTAACACTTCATTGAGTCCCATGTCCTCTTAATCAATATCCAATAACATTATATAGGTCATCAATGGTGTCTTATAAAACATTTTAAAATAAAACATATGTTTTTTTTCTCCTAAACATACGAAAAACATTACTGTGAGAAAGCAGAGGTGTGCATGATACCGACATCTAAATACGCAACTACAGCCAGTGAGAGGCAGCCATTGAGAGGACAGTGGTGTAGGCAGCAGAGAGAGGCAGCAGCTGGGCCCATCAATGACAAAAGAACTGCTGGCCAAATGCCTCTATGCTCTGTACAATTACAACAATGGCCCAAAACCATCTGGTGTTCAGCAGAACCAGGGTGGACCACCAAAATGGAGGCACAGCCACTGTATTACAGCACAGCCTTGGACAGTGAGTCATTTCGATGAGCTCAGTAGCTAATAAACATGTGACCATTCACTGCAACACACTTTTTATCGCCCTGGAGGTTTATCTGAATAAGATCGTGTGTCATCTTGTGTGAGCGGACAAACTGGGGAAGCTGCCATCTCCTTGAGCCACCTGGTCATCTTCAATCTGAAGCAGTACCACACTAACCTGGGTCATCTTCACTCTGAAGCAGTACCACACTAACCTGGGTCATCTTCAGTACCACACTAACCTGGGTCATCTTCAGTACCATTCTAACCTGGGTCATCTTCAGTACCACACTAACCTGGGTCATCTTCAGTACCACACTAACCTGGGTCATCTTCAGTACCACACTAACCTGCTTTCTGCTGAATCACAATGTATTTTGGGCCAGTAAGTGTCACCCTAATTATTTTATGCCCTATAAAAATATCAGATGGTCTAAAACCAAGTTAAACCAAATTTTAGGTCTCCTTTGTATATGCTTGAATAAATTATGTTAAATTCATTTCAAGTTTTATGTTAGCGATTTCCCCTGACCAGAGCTTGTTTGTGCAAGTTGTTGCATGTGCAACAGTACTGGTGTGTACACTAAAACTACACGTCTTCACCACCCACAGCATGAGCAAAATCGTTGTACAGGACATAACGGTCCAGTGTAAAGAATTAACGATGCCCTTAAAGGTCAAGTGATGTGTTTGGCTCCTTTTACAAACGGAACACAAGACTTGCCACCGTGAGACTGTCACGGCGAACTAATCCCAATAATGATACGATTAGTCTGAACTGGTTTCAGTTTCGTCCAATCACACAGCCGTCCAGAAGCTTCACCCTCGATAGTCATTAGATATCTAGTAAAGTTAAAAACAACCTTCATAAAATATATAATAAATCTAACTAATGTTAAATATTATAACATAAAACATCATCGTTTGCAGAGAATGTTAATTCGTGCTCAAGTTAACTGAAAATACCGCAAACATCAATCCTCACCGGAAAAAATCTTAAACCTTCCGTTTCTTTCGTGACATTTCTTTAAAAAAAAAAGACTGTCGATTACGTATTGACGTTTAGCAAAGCCCACACAACACTTGGATTTGCGCTTGTCCTTCCTACAGAACACAATTAAACATACGTCGAATTACAAGCTGGACTTCCCTCTCAGTAATTCAGTAATATTACGTTTGACATCTGAAGTATAAAGACAATGACGTCAATTACTGAAAGACTCTAATCTTCTGGTAGCGTTCCACAGCACAGCCCACACTATGGATGACTATGCATTTATCACATGATCCACGAATAATAACATGTAATGCACAGAGAATTCATATTACACCCAGCGTTGTTTGCTGTGTCCTCTGAGATATGTTTTTTTCCTTTCTCATGATAAGATGTAGTTTGTTTACAGCCTCTCAGTGGCCGCACCCCAGATCAATCCCACCTTGGTGACCCAGCACCAAACAGATAGCCTCATTAAAACTGCATTTTCCACACAGCACAGCATCAGACAGAAAGCTGGAAAAGCTCATACCTTTTACTGCCGCTTCTCTCGCTTCCGAAGCTGTTTCCCACACGGCAGTTCAGCCGGTCTGTTCCCGGCGGTGCCTCTTAGTCTAGCTTTTGAAGCTCCTGCCTCAGATAGTCAGAGAAATGCCCTTTTGTCCTAAACTCCCCAGACAGAGATGGTCCGTGGGGGGGTGGGGGGAGGGGAGGGGGGACGAGGGGTATCTGGATGCTCAGGGAGGCCTGCGTGATCCAGGAGGAGGCCTGCTCGGCAAACAGGACTCTGTGTACTGTGTGAGGCAGAAGCCAAAATGTCTCTGCTGGCAGCTCAGAGCAGTGATGCTGAGACTGGCTGAGCCAGTGACATCATCACTGAGGGAGGCAGCAGCATCTATGCAACATGAGCAGAGAGAGGGAGAGAGAAAGGAAAAGGGAGAGACAGAGAGAGATAGAGAGAGGGAGAGAGAGAGGGAGAGGCAGAGAAGAAGGAGAAAAGAGGGAGGGAGAAGAGCAGGGGAATGGAGAGAGAGAGTGTGTTTGTGAGAGAGAGAGAGAGAGAGAGAGAATGAGAGAGAGAGAGAGAGAGAGAGAGATATTTGAATCCTCAGGGAATATGGCCCACACAATAACACTGCATCACTTACTCTATATAATATGTGAGATTCAATGTCGAATATATTTACACTGGTAAAACAAAGGTTAAACTTGTGAAATGTATATTGTTGGACATATAGTATTATACTGGAAATTCATTTAACGCTTTGTATTCAGTCCATGTGGAAAAACAAACAAATGTGTTAAAATAATGTATTTTGGTTTGTTTGTGTCAAATAGGTTTATTTAATATTAATGTGTTAAAATGAAACCATAGAGTAAATGTTCAAATGTTAGAAACTGAAATAAAAAAGTAATATATGTTAGTAATGAGTAGACTATGAGTCTAAAATAGACCTCTACACTTAATAGGATGAACAGGAATAATCTTTGTAAACAAAGCCCTTGACAGTGAGAGATGAGTAGAGATCAATTTAAAGCCATTAATCAAAGAGTACAACCATCCAACAGTAAAAATGAATTTACAACACACTTTATCTAAATGCAACAACCGTTTTTACAAAGTGCAGCAAATAGAAAAATTACAAGCTATAAATATAGTTTTACCCTGTCCTGTTGTCAAAGTGTTGAAGTTTTATTATGTAATCATAGATGGCTGGCATGAACTGGCACATCTTCACACAATTCACACACACACACAAAAAAACGAAGACTGGAAGATAATGCCTGCCAAGCAATTGGTTCACCAAAAATAAATCTTAATAAATAGTCTTACACCTTCCTGTTTTCTTGATCACATTAAATGTCAGAAGATGGTGGAACGTGACACACAGCAAACAAGAACACAAGACCTAAAGGAAACGTGGAGGGAAATAGAACAAATCAAACTAATCCACAAAGGCCTTTCAACGGAATTCTGAATCAATTATGTATAGATGGACTGTAATGGCAGTAAAAATGTTTAATGAAAATATTATACTGCTCTAAAAAGACCCGCACAACAGAGGACGAACTGGACTAATGAACCTGCATTAGTGTTTCAGAGGAAGCTGCTGGTTTTAATGTTTGATTTGTTCAGACAGAACGGTGGATGGGGCAGGAGGGGGGTTGGACGTAGAGATGTGTGGAGGTACAGAGGCATGGAGGTAGAGTGGTGTTGAGGCAGAGATGCGTGGAGGCAGGATGAGTAGCCAGAATGTGCTTTGGCAGGAACAGGCTGAGGCCACTCGGGTTTCACCCACACTGTAACACAATGCAATGTACTATTGTCACTTTACAACACACCCTGCTTTACGGGCCGGCGAGCAAAAACCTGTCCAGCCCATCATCCTTTGATGTTTCTGGTCTGTGCCTTTATCCCGTCGGTCTCGTCCAGTGCCACTCTCATCCTTTATCTTGTTCCATTATATCTACATGCCAGTTCCTCTTTTCCTCACGCAAAGATAAAATCGCCCTCTAAGCACAGTGTTAATGTATGCCATTGGTCTTCTAGAGTGAGTCCATTACTAGAGAGAGTTTAGAGTGTAGTCACTGGATCACTACACTAAGCAAATGACAACTCCTCTCTCTCTCTCTCTCTCTCTCTCTCTCTCTCTTTCTCTTCTCTTTCTCTCTTAAATAGCACAATGTAGTAATGACCAAACCAGAACAGTGTCACATGGCACAATCACACAAGTGGATTCAGGAAAGCCTCGAAATAATAAAGAGCATATCAGGATTAATGGCATAACCCTCAAACAACAGTGCAATCATCTGGTGTTCACCGCGGTGCTATCCATGTACATCTGGTGTTCACCACGGTACTATCTATGTACATATATGTTCGGAATGATTCTGATAGATAGAACAAAGGTTTGAAAGTAAAATTATTTCACCAAGGCCTGGATAGTGTGGCCAGATTTAGTAAACAGGACATTAAGTCTGAACTGACCAGCCTATCAAGATTACATTTGCCTCTTCAACTCTTCCTCTCTCTCTCTCTCTCTCTCTCTCTCTCTCTCTCTCCCCCCCTTCCCTTTTCCGTCTCAGATCAGTGGAGCACAGACTTGAATAATTAAAAAGAATTACTAAACAACTGCTGTTGTGGACTTGCCATCTAAACAGTGACTTTAAAGGGGAACACTGTTTATGTTATAACTAATACAACACTAATACAACACTCAGTCTTATGAAACATCAGTGCTGCTCTTGCATATAATGTAGAACCATTGCATTGGACTGTAGCACTGGTACTCAAGTGATCCAGTTGGACTGTAGCACTGGTACTCAAGTGATCCAGTTGAGGACTGAATGGCTTTTACATGCCATTATGTTGAAATGTTATGGCAAACATGATTTTTGTCATAAAAGCTAAAAGCCCACAATAAATCCATAACAAAACAACAAAGCAGCAAAATAAATCCAATTTCTATGAAGCACTGAGTCCATCTCAAATGAAATGCTTCTTCTTTGCTGTATAGCAATACATGAACTGGCAGAATGAGAGGAGCTATGACTCTAATTTTATGACAAACAAACCTGCTCCTGACATTTAATGTAATCACAGTATTAAGTCTCTCTCTCCTTAGGTCTCTCTCCTTCAACTCTAACTGAAGAAGCAATAAGTCATTTTCCCAGTGATTCCTCTTCATAATATTAAAAATTATACTGACATCTAGTGGCCTGGATGTTTCAGAGATTTTCAAAATGGCTGCCTCTATGTGGGGGACACGCTCTATGGAGCATAAACTGGTTTATTTGAGGACTACAGAGCAATGTGACTCGTAATGTGAACAGCGAAAAATGTGTAAAAGTAGTAAAATCACAGCATGACTCTTCAGATCATAGAAAACAATGTAAAAGTAATAATCACTTTCAGAATCACTTTGTTCGTTACTTTGGGTGGTAAAAAAAATGTATTGAGAAAAGTACTGATTTAATTTTCTCTCTCATTTAGAGTCATTTTAGACTCTCACTTGTGGTTTCTATCATATATAATTGTTTCATAGGTAGTTGTTTCCGAGCTTGTAAACAGCTCCTTCGGTGCGACTGATTGATAGTGTTAGCCTAGCACTAGTTGGGGACACTTCTCCAGCCATTTCAAATAGTCACTGCCTTGATAACGCAGCTGCGCATGAATCACAGAGCATTCATGCTAACCCTCGAATGTTGAAATGACTTAAAATGGCTCATAACTGAGATCTCCACTCGGCTGCAACAAGGAAAAGGAGTAGGCTAGTAGCTACTTAAAAACAAATGTGATATGATTTATATGTTATCTTTAAAATTGAGCGTGTTATTGTGCGTTATTGGGACCTGAAATATAGTATCTCAGGTCCTGCTTGTGTATTTCTGAGCAGTGACGAAGCTAACTAATATTGACAGAGCTAGCCTTTAAAATCCACGTGAGCTGTTTTATAATTTGCGAACAATAAAAAGTATTGCACATTAGCTACATTAACAGGACTATTCATTGCTTTGCCATTGTCAAAGTTTGTTACGCTTGTTTGTGTTGCATCATCAACTTGGCAACCCACATGGGCATAGAGTCTGGGGAGGAGGGACCAGGTCCTCATTATTATGAATTTGGGCCGCAGTGCCCATTTTAAACGCTTGATATCAATGTTACATACTGACCCTTTAAGTGTGAGAAAAAAACATGCATATACCTAATAACAGTAGGCTAGATGATAATCTAGATTACAGGATAGATTCTACATATTAAACATAGTAGTCTTTTGCCTGTAGGGGGAGAGGGTGGGGTGGTTGAAGGATTGAAAACAAAGCATTTAATTACATTTATATTTTCATTTACTTAGAATTTTGCATACATTTGCAACAGCAGAATTGATGGACAGTGCTGTGACAGTGGTGTAGCAAATGTTGGGGCCCCACTGCAAGAGGAAGAGTGGGGGCCCTTTTCCAGCTGCATGCCCCTCTACTACACCAGTGGTGATACATTCAGAAATGTTCAAAAGGTCAGGGAAGAAACGAGCTTGATCAGGAACAGTGCCGTGGCCAACCACCACCCGGGGAAACAAAGAGACAGGCCGGATTTACCAGCAGGAGATTAAAACAGGGTCCCACCTGAGGGTCATAAGGATAGCCTATTAACAGGTGGACTGTTCTTTCAGTATGTAGATGTGGAGATAGAGAGAGACAGACAGACAGAACCCTGCTGACAGACAGACAGAGAGACAGACAGAACCTTGCTGCAATGCAGAGACAATGATGGAAAGTGAGAGGACAAATGGAAATTGAGATGCTGTTTGGAAACCATTTCCTGGTGGCGATTTTTGTTTTGTTGTTGTTTATTTTGTTCTAATAAAATAAACGCTCTGTGTTCATCCATGCCTTTTACGTCCTCGTGCGACCCAGACCCAGTGCCACTCCACAAAAACTCTGATCTTTATACAAAACTATCACCCAAAAACATAATCCATGTAAATCAATAACGTTCTGTCTGTCCTGTTCGTCTTCTCTGCTTTAAAGGCCACTGCACCCTAGTACAGGTATGTTCAATCCAGGTCTTAGTCTCTGCAGACCCACCACTTCCACTAATATTCACCTCTCCTTTACTAAGAATGCATTATAATTAGTGAGATGAGGTGCTTCTCTGCCTAAAAGCCTGCAGATGGTAGGCTCTGACATAGGCCTTCATGGTTAACAGATTTAACTGACCTGTAGCACAGGGCAATGAACTCTTATCAATCTGAGTCAACATTTACAAAAAAAGGTTATATGGGGCAGATTTACTGACCCTTGAACTCAGAACGATTGGCTTTTCCAGAGAGAACGGAGATTCTGTGAGATTCCTCCAGTGCTTTTTAGACATACAGACACTGAAATGGAAGTAGGATCGACAGTAAGTGTTGTGAGGAGCCAGAGGGTCTTGATCGGGGAGGAGATTCTCCCAGCACTCATCACCATAAAGGATGGAAAAATTCACAACATCCTGCCTGACGGGAGAGCCTCTCTGTACACAGCTGGAGAGGTGAGCTGAATTCGGAGTATGAGACAGACACCCCCTGCTGGAGATAGAGGGTACTGTACATTTTTTAATCTGCTTTCATTCAGGGGTGCCTGGAGACCTTGAGACCTAATGGAGACTCAAGACCTGAGGATCTAATGAAGAGCATAGTTTCAGTAGATTCAGATTCTTTGAAGGTGTATTACACAAGGGTTAGAAATGAACTCAGATGAGTGGTAGATCACCTGGACTGGAGCCCAGACATCCATGCTTATAAAGCAGGTTTTGGACAGAAATATTATTTATAGAAAATAATAACACAAGGTACAAAAGTATCAGTCACAAGGATTGTATGTTAAAATTTTTATCCAACTGAATAGGGAAACCACCCCTTACTCAGTAAGACCTCTGTATTTCACTTTGCTGTTGTGTCTGTGGTGCAATCATAGTTAAGCATGTGCTCTGTATGAAGGTGCTGGATGTGGGGAACAGTCTGGTAATGCCGGGTATAGTAGACTGCCACGTTCATGTTAATGAACCGGGCCGAACCGCCTGGGAAGGGTACTGGACAGCAACAAGGGCGGCAGCAGCAGGAGGGGTGACCACCATTGTAGACATGCCCCTGTAAGAACAAACACACACACACCCACCCACACACATCAACACAATCACTTATAAATCAACAACAGTAAAGGTAAACAGTCCATGCACCCCCCAGTGAGCTTTGCTCCTGTGTGCAAGCAAAGAAGAGTGAATCAAATGAATAACAAATGATGTCCTTACCTTCATAGCAACTGCATTCCACCAACCACCAGTGTCAAGAGCTTCTATGAAAAACTGCAAGCTGCTTCCAACCAGTGCTTTGTGGACACAGCATTCTGGGGAGGGGTCGTCCCTGGCAACTCTGTAATGAGACACTCCCTGTCTGATGTCCTACATGTTGCATGCACAT
>JAOXYF010000018.1:2329094-2346882 GCA_028565775.1 Sternarchorhynchus goeldii | reverse complement strand
TTTTTTTTTTTTTTTTTCACATCTGATTACAATGAAGCTGAATCAGGTCTGCAGGCCCTGTCTCTCGTTTCCCTCAGCTGGAGCTCAGGCCCATGTTACGGGCTGGAGTGGCCGGGTTCAAGTGCTTCCTGATCCACAGTGGAGTGGACGAGTTCCCCCACGTGGTTGAGGATGACCTGCATGCCGCCCTGAGACAGCTCCAGGGCACCGGCAGCGTACTGCTGGTGAGTGAGACGTCTGCTCCCTCTTACAACTCCTTTACACCACGGGCTCCTTATCTGAGTAGCTGCACAAACACACCCACATCCCGTCATTAGAGCTCCTCTAGAAGATCTCTAGAACAAGTACAAGTTTAGCAACAAAGACACAACTGGAACAATGGTAGCCTTTAATAAACAGGTAATTACATTTATGTACAAACCTTACAAAGGAGATAATACAAGTAGTACAACCACTTTAAACCACCCACAGTGCTGTAGTACCAAATGTGTTCATTGTAATGACGTGGTCATCTGAATGTAGTTTCATGCAGAGAAGGAGATGCAGAAGCCATTGTTGGAGGATGGGAGTAAGTAAATGTTAATTACACAGTTCACTCTTCTAATGACCTTTTGTGAGTGCTAACACAAATTAAGAAGCAAACTGCCATATTCCTTACCTCGTGCAAAGTCTTTAATTTTATGGCCATAGAAATGATAACACACCCATAGCAGATGGATTCATTACCCTGTTCCTCAGATCCATGTGAGTACACCACCTTTCTGAGATCGAGACCTGACATCATGGAGTTGGAGGCCATCCGGACAGTCAGTGAACTGTGCCTGCAGTACCAGTGAGCTGAACGAACATAACTTCCGTATTAATGCTATCACTACATCAACATGGATCTGAAACCAGACAGTACATCTAATAATCCAACACGGTCCTCTATTCACTGCATATACATTCAGCACACGCTTCGTTAGTGAGTGATGTAGTAGAGGCAGTTCAGAACTAAATATTAATAGCCTGCTATGTGGTCATCAAAAGTACAACAATAAGAGACAAAAAGCTTCAGTGTTATTTTTGTCTTCTACAGAGTCAGATGCCATATCGTACATCTATCTTCAGCTCAGTCTCTGGAGGTTATTCGGGCAGCCAGGCAGGTTGGGGCCCCCTTAACAGTGGAGACGACCCACCACTACCTCACTCTGTCAGCAGAGGGCATCCCATGCGGCGCAACCCAGTTCAAGTGCTGCCCCCCCATCCGGGGTAAAGCCAACCAGGTAGCTGCTTTCCTAGGAGAGTGTTTCTCACTCCAGCTGCAGAATTTATTGCCACGATTACAAATCCACAGTAAGATGTCCATAGCTTACACCACTGGAGCACAACAGCTTATCAAACCATAGGTGTGAACTACAGGACCTAATAAATGTACTAATAGTACATAATATAAACGTATGTGATAAAGGATGCATTTGGTCCTGCCAGTCTGTTTGTAATGGCTCTCATGCCTTTGGGGGCCACGGCACAGCAGAGTTCAGTGTTCATCTAACATTTCTGCCTTTTTTTCCACTGAAAGACACTGAATCTGATTGGGTGTGTTGGAGCAGGGAAATCAATAAACTGCACAGTGCTTCCAAAGCTAGAGGCAGACAGCCCTCATCTAAAGCTTAAAGCCCATGTCTCTTTCTGCTTCGTCTGATATGGGGCGATTCTCCTCAGGAGCGGCTGTGGTACGCGCTGAGAGCTGGTGACATAGACATGGTGGTGTCAGATCACTCCCCCTGCACGGCCGAACTGAAGCAGCTGGACCGTGGAGACTTCAGCCAGGCTTGGGGGGGGATCTCCTCACTGCAGCTGGGTGGGTTGTGCTGTGTGTTCCAATAACACACCTCTGCACCCTCATGTAAGCTGGAAGAGTGCAAAGAGCACTCGAACAGTGACTCCAGAGCTGTTTACCAGTTTGACTAATAATTAACACCACTGATGCACACAGGTCTAAAGATCAGGTCTCCAACCCTTCTCATAAACAGAGTTAAGCACAGTAACAACCAAGTGTGGTTGTGAGTCAAAAAATTATCGAACTTTTAATGTTTTTAGGTTAAAATGTTGTTACATATATCATGTAATAAAATATTGTATAAATAATGTTTACTGTACTGTGCTTGCACTGATGTGACTGTGATACTTCTGGGAGAGATGTTAAAAATGTACTTGGCTGATGATTGTTTTTGTCTGCATGTGATTTATTTCATGCCATGTTCTCTGGGTTTGACCATTAGGCCTTCCACTGTTCTGGACCTCAGCTTCTAAGAGAGATTTTGTACTTTCTGACGTAGTAAGACTCATGTGTAAAGAACCTGCACAACTCTGTCGTCTTGACAACCGAAAAGGCAGGCTCATGCCAGGTCACGATGCAGATTTAGTCATCTGGGATCCTGAGAAAGAATTTACGGTGAATAAGAGGGTTTGATGTTTCACAGAGTGACGTGTTTCAACAGTTTACCACCATGATACTAATCATTCTAGACCTTTACTTCTAATGTTTGTGTTTTGAGGATTTAAACACTGACGAATGGATTTCTTCACTTTTACATTTCTAGGTAAATGAGAAAAATCTACATCATAAAAATAAAGTGAGTTTTCTATATGCATTCTCAGTTTAATCATAACAAGCTTTATGTTATGTTTTAGCATAACAGGACATCATGAATTCACTCTCGTTCTCTTTCTCACTTTCTCTCTCTCTCTCTTTTAAGGTGACTCCATACCTTGGGTTGACTCTTCGTGGAGAGGTTAAGGGTACCATTGTTCGGGGAAAGCTTGTGTATTTCAACGGCTCCTTCTGTTCTGAGCCTGTAGGGCAGCAAATCCTCATCAACAAGACCCCAGCCCAGGCTGCTCTGTGAACCTGTACACATACACAACACCACTGATGGGGGTCATTTCAGCCCTTTATTTACCACTGTGGTATCTGGCAATATTAAATAAAAGTGAACACAGTAATGCAGACATGTAGCAGTTCATAAATGTTTGATAATGCCATATATATTACAATTTTAAAAAACAAGGTGACATTACAGTATATAAATAATTGTACCTTAAAAATATTTGTTGTAACATCAAGGTTTTAAGAATATAGAATTACAGAGGTGACATCAGAGCAAAGGTGTCACTAATAGGGTTGATTGGATATAAACCCTAAAACTCATTACAAAGTTGCAAAACAAATTGTAATTCTGCAGTCATACAGTCAAAAGATCAAGATGTTTAGGTTCAGTATCTTATTCTTTTCAAACCATCTGCTGAGTTTAAGTTAGAAATAATAAGTTAATGACTGACATTCAGCCAGCTGTAGACCACTATTTACACTATTTAAAAAACTGTATTTTGCCATGCATTCATGTTATAATTTTGTCCCAATGTGTTTTCCATACTTAATAGTAAAGGTAATTTTAATCTTTAAAAAAGGAATAAAATGAACTTTGAAGAACAATGGTTTGTACAGGTTTGTTTTCCATGGACTGGGAGGTGAGATTGCAGTCAGGGGGAATGACCTCACTGAGACATTCAGAAAGGCTGGACTGCGTGCCACAAGTAAACGTTTTATCGTTGTTTTTCATGGACACCGGCAGCTGCGACGTTTACCCCCAGCATGTCGTCTCTCTCCGTTCCACCGCCACAGTGTCTCTTACGGTCTGTTACGGTCCCGCGCCGCTATTTGTTCGGACCAGGACCTTCCAACGTGCCTCCACGAATCTTGACGGCTGGCTCACAACCAATGTTAGGTCACCTGCATGCAGAAACTATTGAGGTAAAATATCACGAGAAAGTGAGACAGAGGTTATATTTAAATTGATTTGTTGTACAACAAAGCGTATCCGATATATTAAAATATGACTTAGTATATCCAAATAGAGGTTTAATATAAATTTGGAAATTATTTTAAAAACAGTAGGATATGTGAGATTGAAAATACTAGTGTATGCCTGTGCCCTGTTTCATATCATCATACAGGCTGGCCCATTACTTATTCTTTACAAAGAGAAAAAAAAGGACTTGAATGCAGATACATTAGTAGTCAGAGGCAAAATATCATATTTGTGTGAAATATGTACACAAATTAAAAAAAAGGTTTTCAGAACAAAATGGCACCTGCACGCAAACGTCAGTATTTAGTGTGACTTCTGAACTCTTTGGGAGAGACTGAAGTTTTCTGAAGTAGTCATCTGTTATCTTATACCAGGCTTTAAGATCATTTTCCTGCTATTGCTCAGCTATAAGGTGTAATGTTTCCGGGGTGCGTGGCAGAGAGGGATCCATACGCAGGATAATGACTTAAGATGTATTTATTAGAACCAACATAGAGCTGGGTAAGATACGTAAACAGGATCGGGAACCAGGTAAAAGAACTAGCAAAGGTACCAAAGGGGCAAGGCAAAAACAGCATCCAAGAACCAGGCAGGGAGTCAACAAACCAGAGAAGGCAACCGGAGCAGGCAGAGGTACAGCAGAGCAAGGCAAAATACATCAACCAGGCGAGAAGACAAATCCAAAAATCCAGAACAGTCAATACAAGCGGCCGCTCGGTACGCAACTAGGATTGGCAATACTTCGCAAAGTTGTGAGGGAATGGATAATCTGATATAGGGTTGTTAATGACAGAAATGGAGAACAGGTGAGTGTGCAAATTTCCATGAACAGAAATCTGGGGAGTGAGACACCTACAGGCCGGCTGAGGTACCGCCGGACCTGACATCCCTGACATAAGGGGAGGTCACACTAAATACTTGCCACAGTAGCTTATAGAAGCTGTTTTTTCTGATTTTTGTTTTCTGTGTTAATCCTGCATGCACATTTCCTGTATTTCATGGTTGCATTCTATATATCACAGTTAACTTCATAGAAATACTGCCAATATTCCTGAATTTATTTTAAATATAAATTAAACTAGATAATGGACCATATCAAGAGTGGGATCCAGTATGCGTTTCAGACTCAGAACCGTGTGACTCTGGCTGTGAGTGGACCAGGCCATGCTGCTATGGAGTGTTCCATCTTTAACTCTGTGGAGGCCGGAGACAGCGTGCTCATTGCCGTCAACGGCATCTGGGGGGAGAGGGCTGCAGAGATGGCAGAAAGGATTGGTAACTGACAGCACACCGCTGAGCTTGAACTGCACCTGTCCAACATGTGTGAATTTTTTTTTTTTATTTATGCATTTTTGATGTACGTGATAGGTGCCGAGGTGAACACGATTGTGACACCTGCGGGCAGGTACTTCACGAATGATGAGATTGAGCAGGTACTGTGACAGTGGCAGGCAGGTGCCTTATCAAAACACCAGCATGATGTTTAAGCATTTGCTGTACTAATGCTTGGTGTGTCATTATTACACCCATAGGCATTATGCAAATATAAGCCAGTTGTGTTCTTCCTTACACATGGAGAGTCTTCTACAGGAGTGGTGCACCCCATCGATGGCATTGGTGAACTCTGTCACAAGTGAGAACATTTGCTCTGCAGCATGAAAGCAGAATATTTGCACATGTTGCACTAACATGGGACTTTTTCTAACTTCTTCCTGTTTATTTCTCCTATGTGGCCTTTGTTATTTCTTATCTCCTGTCTTTGTGGTTAAATCTGTTTCTCTTATTACATCTCCAGTACACAATAGAGTGGTTTGCTGTGCCCCCTCAGGTACGACTGCTTGTTCCTGGTTGACTCTGTGGCAGCACTAGGAGGTTCTCCCATCTACATGGACAAGCAAGGCATGGATATTTGATTTTATAAGCTACACAGACTTGTTATCAAAGCAAGTTTAGATAACATTGGCACTTAGGTATACATGAAAATGGCATGTATTGACATATTATTTATAAAGTCTACCCACCATGACACAATGAATTCAAAAATCCTGTATTGATACTGCAGGTATTGATATTATGTACACTGGCTCTCAGAAGGTCCTGAATGTCCCTCCAGGCACTGCGCCCATCTCCTTCAGTGAGAAAGCATGGTGAGAGAACGCAAGACTTTGACACTTCATGTTCTCATTAACCACATAAGTGTAATGTCTCCCTGCACCTCTTTATCAAACCAGCTATAAAATCTTCAGCAGGAAGACAAAGCCAGTGTCTTACTTTCTTGACTTGAGCTGGCTGGCGAATTATTGGGGATGTGATGGTAAACCTGCCCGTGTGTAAGTAACTCTTTATCCATCTCACATCCTGGGAACACGCCTGCACCTAGGAGAACCCATCACCAGTGATTGTTCCTTTCTCTCTAGCTATCACCACACTGGACCTGTGTCTGCACTGTACAGTCTGAGAGAGGGACTTGCCATCCTTGCCGAGACAGTGAGAGCTCCCTCTGTCTTATAATAATCCCTATAACTAGGATTCACCTAATGTCTGGTTTAAATTGTAATATTTCTAAAATCATACAAATTTGAACTTTAAATAATCGGATGTTGTCCATATCTGTGTTTGTACAGGGCCTTGAAAACTCATGGAAACGACATAAAGAAGTGGCAGAGTACTTTCACAAAGGCTTAGAGAAGACAGGCCTGAAGCTCTTTGTGGAGGACAAGGTAGCACCGTGTAGAGTGAACAAATATCACAGAAAACCTGTAGTATGAACTGCTAAACTGAACCAGTGGCTGGTGAGATTACAACATGGTTTATTCTCAGGCTTTCTTATCTTGTGTTAGAAAGCAAGATTGCCCACAGTTACAACAATAGTAGCTCCACCAGGGTACGACTGGAAAGAGATCACAGGATACATTATGAAGAACCACAACATAGAAATCTCTGGAGGTCTTGGGCCCTCTGCTGGCATGGTAAGGAGTTAGTTAACAGTTCATCACTCTGAAGAAGGTGGACAGTTCCGATTCAGAAAGTCAAAATTTCCCCAGTTATCACAGGATAATATAAAGATAATCTGGATGATATAAAAACATGGCAAGACTTCCACTTTTACATTTATATGCCTATGTACAGTATACATGAAAACCTGTTGAGTCATTTTTTTGTGTGTGTATATGATCTGTGGGTGCTGATCTGTGCACGTTTGCAGGTTCTGCGTGTGGGGCTTATGGGATGTAATAGCAACAAGCCTTATGTGGACATGATTTTAGAGGCTCTCACTGATGCACTGAAGCACTGCCACAAGAGTAAAGTGTGATAGAACACTGCAGTAAATTACAGTCAATTACTCATTCAGCTCTCACAAAACACTTTATTTTCACAGTGTCATGTGTACGTATATATGTATAATAAAATCTGTACTTTTAAAAAAATAAACTAAAGTATATTTAATCAAATCCAAAACAGGAAAATGTTGGTATTTGTTGTGTAATCTAGTACTTCAATGAACTTTACATGCAAACAAACGTTTTATACATTTTTATAAATATATATTTTTGTTATAGATTTAGTTTTTATATTAATTTAACAAATATTCACTACAAAGACTCTTAATTCGAAATCGCGTATATTGGTAACAGGAAACACTTTTAACATGAAAGGTGGTTTTCTTCTTTTTTTTTTTTTTTTTTTTTGAAGTCATCCGAAGGAATATAGCTTGGAATATTGCAGCAGTCTGGACGTTTAGCTGTAACATTTATATAAAAGCTATGTCATGCAGAAGAGGAGCGTTAATTGTCCTGGAAGGCGTAGATAGGGCAGGGAAAACAACGCAATGCAAGAAGCTTGTCCATGCGTTACAACAGAGCGGGCGCCAAGCAGAGATGATGAGATTTCCAGGTAACGTTAGCTAGCTAGCTAGCTAACTTTATACTTCGTTTTTCGCACTCTAATTAACCACTGTAGTTTGTTAGCTTCATATTGTCATATTTCAGATTTATAGATATGCTGTACTTAATGAACATGTTCAAAACTGCTTTAAACAAGCCTTCATTTGTCCTAGGAAAATAGTTACGATAGAAATGTATATTTTCTTGAAACAGACAGAACTACAAAAATAGGCCTGCTTATAAGTTCGTACCTGGAGAAAAAGAACAACCTAGAGGACCACACTGTACACCTGCTGTTTTCTGCAAACCGCTGGGAGTTGGAGTAAGTGTATATTCACAGAGGATATACAAACCCTGACTTGCTTCTAATATACTCTTGATTGTTGGCTTATCTAAGTATAAGAACGTGGACATGTCAAACCCATAGAAATGTTGTCCCGTGGTAAATGTTTCCATGGTTAAAATGTGACCAGCGACGTTCGTAGAAAACGCGGGAAAGTTCGTACACTGACTGCGGAATGGACGTGTTCGTTTGTTTCTTTGGAGACTCACGAAAGTTGTGCGCGGTGGATTATGGGAAGAAGAGCAGTGGGAAGCACGCAATTATACTTTACAGCTAAACAAACGGGAGCAAAAATAATGTCGTTATTACATGTTTTCTAACCTTTTTCAAAAATTTGAGTGCCTTTTCCTGCTTCAAAATTGTGCAGGTCAAATAAATACCCTAGAAAAAACTGCAAAATTATATTCATATCATAATATCAATAACTGAGAAAACCAGCATTCTTGTACCTTTTTTAGTATAAAACACTTTTTGACCATATTAAAGTCAAAACGACTGAGCAAAGAAAACCAAGATGCCTGTAAGACTATATCACGGTTTGGATGTAGAATCTAAAACCAGCTATTTGGACGCAGTTTCACATGATGCCCTGAAAACAAGTCGATTAAATTGCAGGACTTTTCATTTACACAAAAAAAGCTCTCTGAAGCACTTATTATTAGTAACTTTAAAACAAACAAAAAAACTCATTGACGTCACTAACAGAGATGATCTTTACCTTTTAAAGGTACTTTGTACCTTTACCTTTGCAGTCCCTTACTTGACTGGAACATAGCCATAGTAAGATTATTTTGAAACTATTTTCGTGTTGTCTTTCCTCGGTTCCTTTCAGGCCATTAATTAAACAGAAGTTGGACCAGGGAATTACTCTGGTGGTGGATCGCTATGCGTTCTCTGGAGTAGCATTCACCAGCGCCAAACCTGTAAGTGCCCAAAATGGCAGCTTTGTTTTGAATCTGTGTTTATGTGAGCTGGAACCAAGTGTGGGTGGGTGATGGGTGTGTTATGGGTGTGTTTTGTGTTTAGGGCTTTTCCTTGGATTGGTGCAAGCAGCCAGACGTGGGTCTGCCAAAGCCAGACCTGGTCATGTTCTTGCAGGTAAACCCCACTGTCGCAGCCCAGCGGGGGGAGTTTGGCACTGAGCGCTACGAAACAACTGCTTTCCAGTGTAAAGTACAGCAGAATTTTGAACAGCTCAGACAAGATCCCTCAGTCAACTGGAAGGTAAATGACTTCTCTTTTTGCAGTATGTGTCACTAATGTGATGGTTGATTTTTGGAGACATGAAGTCGAAATCATATAAATGTACCGTTACTGAATCCGTTCACGCTGTCCAGGTTATTGATGCAGGTAGAAGCATTGAAGAAGTGCACACAAATATTCGAACATTGTGTGAGAACACCATTAACTTGGCTGAGAATCTGCCAATTGGAGAGCTCTGGAAATAAATAGCCATCAAGAAACAGTTGAACGTGGCTAAATTTCTCTATGGAAGCGAAATGAAGTATTTCTAATATGACTTTTACCTTGATCTTGAATAACACGTGTTAAATTCTATTTTTATGTATACATCTTAATTAAAAGAAACTAAGTTGGTCCTCTTAATTTTTATTATTCCTTGTACATTTCTTTTCCTTAAAATGCACAATTGAGTAAATAAATAATTTTAAAATAAACTTGTGTACATATACTTTGAACATGAAAAACATACCGTGTTACACAAGCTAACTTGGTCTGTAATCTTGTCATCTCTGCTTTCCTTCACCTCTTGCTACAGACGTCAAATATAAGCAGTAGTGAGAGCACGGAGTTGAACCTGTCCAGCCGTGCTCTCCACGTCCACCAAAAAGTGAGTTATGGCAAGTCTGCGTTAGGTTGGAGCGTAAAAGGCACCATATCACTTGAAAATAAAGTGTTAAGACTCAAAATGGATACAATGCAATGTGAATATGCACGCAATGGGATAATCCTGAAGGCCTGTAATGACCTTTGACCTCAGGGGTCACGCAAAATGAGAGCAGTCAGTGTGGCTGCAGAGCAGAAAGCTGGGGTTGATGCAGGTGACTACGCCATCATGTGGCAGGGAGGCCTCATGGCACTGCTACTACTGCTGTCCAGCTTCTCGTCCATTCCAAGGAGTTTAGCTTTGAGCTCTGGCAGTTGAAAAGCCACCCTGTTCTTTGTCCTCACAAAGACAGGATCTCAAACTCTTCATCTTCAGAGTCAAAAAAGCGTTCAAGCCGGTCCGAGTCCGAGAAATCTGCAGCAGGATTTACAAGTGTAAAAAATCTTTTAGCTGTGCTAAAATGCATATATCTTATCATTTGGAGTAAAAATGGGTAGAAACTATTTTTTAGAATCAGGTAGATTCTGAGGTCAAGAAAATCCATGGGATTACCTGGAGTGAGATTAAGAACTTCAGTATTGATTAGATGTGATGGCTGACTGTCTACCAACTCAAACATGGGAAGCCCTCCTCTATAGCTTGACAACTGTCAGAGAAAAGTAAACAGCAGGTAAGCTGACAGGAATAATCTACACAGAATCTGAGAAACACATCCACTGAAGAAAGACTCACTTTGCGAATATGCGCACACCAATCATCAAAGTCGTCTTCCGTCAGACAGAAGAAGCCCTGGAGAAAGAATCAGTCTTAGGTGATACGACGTGTTTGTTCTGGTTATTTACCTTTTTTGTTTCAACCTCATCCAGGTGAGCACCCACACAGGGGCAAAGAATTTAAAATTTTAGAAATAAATGAATCTAAACAGAGCAGCTATTTAAAATTCTCCAAAATGGCTACCCCTGCTAGGGCATGTGGTTGGAGTGCTACTCACAGCAGCTATGGAAGGGTCCAGCTCGGAGATGTGCATGCGGCAGGGTGGGTGCTGGCAATGGTAGGAATCATCCTGAACCTGGCCGTTCTCACATGGCTCCACCGCCGATTGAGTCGTGTGGGGGTCCAGGTAAATCAGCTCCTCGCCTGCAGAGGGTAATGCAAGTGAGGTGAAGGCTTCAGCATTCATGAATAACTCCAGCTGGTGAACGGTGCTTACCGACGAAGCCAATGAAGTAATGTGCACTGTTTGGTTTCCCACCAATCACTCCTAAAGACTGAGGCATCATGAAGCATTGCTGTGGATGGAAAAAAACAGGAAATTGCACAGACCTGTATTTGACTACAGCTCAAACTCCTCCCAGTGTGCTCCACCCCCACCCCACATGACTCGCCTTCAGAGTTTCGATGTACGCTTCGTTGATGTCACTAAGGCCCAGTCGCAGGGGAATGAGCAGCACGAGCGGCTTCCACAGAACCGTGTCGTCCTCGGGCAGCGCACATGCCCCCTCCAGGCAGCCGTTCATCTCCCGGGCCGCACATGCACCCCTTTCAAAGTCCAGCCATGGCATGCATAAGCGCTCTGCGAGCAGGTGAAGCACACAAACACACGTGATAGTTTTCTTCTGAACACACGGGGATTCCGTGTGTTAAGTCTACTATTCAGTAGTTTGCTTTGTACTTTCCACAGGCTGGACTGATTAACTCCACCTAGTGGACATTTTTAAATATCAACCTAATCTTCTGTATTATAACCTATAACATTCTTTGTTTGAATGAAAGCCTGCTCACTGATTTCCTCAATGACCACAGTGTTATCCATGGCGACGTGAACTGCCAATCTGCTCCATGTGTCAAACACAGCCAGTTTCCTACGCAACATTACAACATCAAAGTCAGGACAATTTAAGCCACGTACAAAAAACAATCAAAATACACAAAAGGCTTCAGAATCTTATAGCTGTAAATACACCAATTAGATCCAAGACACACATTAAGATGGTCTAAATTTGGGACACCATCATTGAGATTTTAGTACAGTTTTCCATACAATCCTTCAGAAGGTGCGTGTCTGTGTGCGTCTCGGCTTACTTGAGCACTTGGGCCACAGTATTTGGTCCATACCACTGGCCTATGGATTTGCCTTCTCCAACCCCCATCTGAGCTGAAGGAAAATTGGGGGGAAAGGAACTTGTAAAATATGCAAATCAGCAGCCTGTGTGACATCTACAACCACAGCATGGTGTTTACCTATCTGGTGGATGGAATAGTAACTGTCCTTCTTGTCTATGAAGGCATTGAGAATACTGATATAATCCTCTTTCTGCTGTTCGGCTCTTACCCATCTCCAGTCTGGGGACAAAAACAAAAAAAAATTATGGATAATGTGAAATGGGGGAAAATATTTCAGCTGGAAAAAATGCAACAAATACCTCCAAGAATCCATAGTGTCCTGGATGGCCCTACCTCGACTTAAGTGTCTGCGGATCAAGGCTTCTGCAAGGATCATCTGCCCACATCGCAGCATACAACCCCAGCCAGTGTCAGACGTAGGCCCTGTGCCTCCTGTAACAGTACGGCAGCCAATAATCAGTCCACCTGCTAGACCAATCACTACATCTGCTTCGTGTTTAGTACCATCTCATGCCACTCGTGACTCTCACCAATCGGCTGGAAGTTCTTTCTGTAGGTGAACCACAAACGTGAGGTAATGTCAGACAGAATATCATCCTTCTCTGTGAAACAAAGGATATCTCTGAAACATACTTTAATTTATTAAGATGCATTCAGATTCCACACCCTCATTCTCAGTCCTCGTTATCTACCGGTTAGTGCATTGAACTGTTTTCCGAGAATCCAGACGGGATCCGACGTCTCCGGGAAATCCTCAAACTCCCCGAAGCGCAGTGTGTCGTATGTAAGCGTGGCTGTTCAAAGAGAAGAGAGTGTCTTTATAGTGCTGGAAAAGGTCTTATAGAGATCCAGGGAAAAATCAAGCAAACTATCCGATCTTCATAGCATACCAATAAAGCTGTGTTATTAGATAGGCTAGCCAAGTTAGTCAGCCAAGTGCGCAAGGACAAAGGTTTTCTTGCCTACATGAACTGCATCTTTTGTTATGCTGTAGCACTTAGTGTGGTTTTTCTCTGGAAAATAATACAGTTCACTTAGTTAACCAAACTGGCGTAGATAACTTAGCACAATAACTAAAGGATATTAACTCATTAGAACAACTAGCCTGCTACATGAGATGAGAACATTTTCTATAGTTTTATTGTTCACCTTAGCATTAGTACCACAATCAGCTATTCTAGCTACACACCAATCCGTTTTACGATTTACTGTTACTAAATCAAAGTCACATCGGTTTATTGAGACGTGTGTAGACAGGGGACACCCAGGTGTTAGCTGCTTGGGTCGGGCCACAATCTAAACACGAAATGACTCATTCCAAAACATGACATCCAGTTAATCAGATCCGAAAAGACTCAACACTACTGATAATATACACCAGTTAAGGTTCGTTTGACAAAACAGCGATACAAATTTAAAAAATGCAAAGTAATTGTTTTCTTCGGATCCCTACCTGCATCCATCCCGATAGTGACTCACCCTATCATGATCGCTGGACCTTCATAGGATGGTATTAACCAATGGCAAATAGGTTTGTTTTATTGTGGTTGAACATAGCCTATAATAAGCCACCAAAGCGTGTACATGGGCGGGGAGCTGATTTTTCCAACCAATACGATTACTCCAAATTGGTGACGTAGGCTCCAGCTAGCATGAAAACTGCTAAAAACATGACAGGCAACTATGAGAAGTGTCGCTTTTTGAGTGTTTATGTATCTGCATTGTGTTGTTTCGAGTATTATTTGTTCGTGATTGTATTTGCGGACAAAAAAGTAATTTGCAAATTGCGTTAGTTAGTTTTCCGCTACCAGTAAAAGATTTAATACAATGTAAACAGGAAGTGAGAAGATAACAGGAGCATTTCTACATATTTTATTCATAAATTAATTACTATTCCCATCAAACTGGTTTCATGGTATCTTAGTGTTGTCATAATTTCTAGAAAAAAACAACAACAAACAAAAAAACACAATAGTTTACAAAACACGTAGCACCTTATTCCATATCTCTATTTTAGTTAGGTAGATAGTTACTTCAGAATAAAGGTCGTAGTCATCTTAATTAATGAGTCATGTAGTAGACAGCTAAATATGTATACTGCGCAAATAAGCTTCTCCTGTCAGCAAACTTAGTATGGCATCATAACACTATTATCTACTAACGTCATCACCTTGAATACCTTGATTTGACAATAACTGAAGACACAAGAGTCATGGTCTCAGTCATACAGCGTGTGTAGTTTTATAACGTGGCCCTTGCAGTGAGGGTGATGGTTGTGATAAACGGAGTAGGGCGCAGTAACACAGGCCGAGGTGTTAACCGGTTAACAATACTATCATTTGCCACTTGATGGCAGTGAATTGTCATTTACGAATGATACTAGCTTCAGGCTGAAGTCAAAACACTAATCAGGAACTCTAAGCATTTGGTTACGTAGCTGCGTAGATAATGAGTCAAACTGGAGAAGTACAGCTATTTTTCAGTAGTTATTTAAAGACGTGTCAGGTTGACATAGTTTCACTGTTAAATAACGTGATGTGGAGCATGTCTCACTAGGCATGGTTCTATTCTGATGGACCCAGCAAAAGGGTTTTGCAAAGTCACTGATGATTGGGAAACAAATACTCAATTAATTTATAGAAAATTGAGTAAACAATGGTGTCATGTGCATGTATTGATCTTTGGAGTAGCCACTCTTTACTGTCCTCTCTCAGCGAGAGAGAGCGAGAGAGAGAGCGAGAGAGAGAGAGAGAGAGAGAGAGAGAGAGACATATAAAATTCTCCTCTTGCCCTCCTGGGCGCTCCTTACCCTTCAAGTTTTAGTCCTCTGCCAGAGACCTGGGAACTTGAAGGTTCTGCGTAGTATCTTTGCTGTTCCCAGGACTGCACTCTTTTGGATGGAGATCTTAGGTGTCATTCCTGGGGTCTGCTGGAGCCACTTCCCCAGTATTTTATTTATTTATTTATTTACGATTGTATGTATGTATGTATGTATGTATGTATGTATGCATGCATGCTCTCAGGACTGGTAGAGACCCTGGGCTTGAAGGAGAAAAATGTGCTAGCTAATAAAATGACCAATGAGATCATATATTCTAGATATATGTACATGCCCAGCAATGGATTGGCACCTTGACCTGGGTGTATTTGCCCAGCACCCAATGTATTTCCCTGTATAGATGCAACCCCCCCCCCCCGAGAAACCAGGTTGGATTAAGCAGTTCAGATAATGAGTGAGTGAGAGTGAGATATATGTACATATACATAAGCACTTTACTTGCACAGCTGATGAAGGACCTTCTTCACTACATTTTTAAATATCTTTTGTACATACACATATATACAGTGTAAGAGCATGTGCATAACTTAAATGTCAACTCCAATTAACAATAACCCATTTTTACATTTATCAACATTTATTTAACACATTCAGTATGGCAGTCCAGTTCACACGCAGTGACAATGTGTGGTTAACTACAGAATAAAATATGAAATATAAAAAATAGAATTAAACTAAATAGAAATGTTCTAAGACATAGTGGTTGCATTATCAATGGTGTATCTATATTTGGGTCAAAGTTCATAAAGTGACATTTATATTTATATTACTATGTGGCCATAATGGGAAACATCACACTCTTTACCTCTGTGACTGTTTCAAGACAGAGAACCTGAACCATGCTGGTAGTCTGTAGGTACAAACTTGGACCAACTGAAGAATTCAGATATGTTTACATCTGAGGTATATATTATTCTAGATCTACATTATACAAGGAGGAAATCTTTTAGTTCTTTATAAATATCTTATTTTTTTCAGCCAAAAGCATCTTGATATCCCTCCTCATCATAGATTTAAGGTGTTTCCACCACTCCTATTAATAACAAGTATATAAATTCAACCACATAGCCATACAGTTTCCATAGACAGAGAGCAGAACAGGTCACATTAAGAAGCTCATTGACTTTATATGTGGATGCTACCATTGCTTCACTTCAGTTCATGAAATGCTTGCCCTAATAGATCTGTAAGTGCTATTTTAGTGGGATGGAAGCATCTAGGAGTGTCAGCAGCTCATCCAAGAGGCAGTAGATTTGGAGAACACAGAGCTCCACACTGGCTCTATAAGAATCATCAGCTCAAGAACTGTTTGTCAAGAGCTTCATGAAATGTCTGGAGCAGTGTGGAACATGCTGCCACTGGAATCTGTAGCAGTGGAAACATGTTCTGTGGCATGACGAATCACACTTCACATTCTGGCAGTTTGATAAACAAATCTGGGTTTGGTGAATGCTTAGAGTATGCTCCAAACTGGAATGCACAGTGCCAACACTAAAGTCTGGAGGGGGAGGGATAATGGTCTGGAGCTGTTTTTTCAGATTAGTTCCACTGAATAGGAATGTTAATACTCCAGCATACAAAGTTTTTTTTTAAAAAAATACATACTTCCAACTTTGTGGAAACAGAGATATGTTTTGAACAGTCTGGTGTGGAGAACTCCAGTGACCTGCACAGAGCTCTCATCTCAGCCTCGCTGAGTACAGGACTTCAAACCACACCTTCTCATCTAACATCGGTGCTCTTTTGACTGAATGGACATATTCCCACACGCACTCCAAAATCTTGTGCAAAGTATTTCCAAGAAGAGTGAAGGCAGATACAGCCACAAAGCGGCACCAACTCCACACCAATGGCCATCGTTTTGGAGAGGGATGTTTATCAAGATCATATAAGTTTGATGGACAGATTGTAGACATAGTTTTGGCCACACAGTGCAATTATCCTCTACTTATCATTTGCGGCTAAACCAGCCTCAAACGCAAAGTTTCGCAGAGAATGAAGAACGTCCATTAAAGGCACAGTACAACCTTTCAGATTAAAACACATCAAGAGCAGTAATATGTCAGAGAGGTGACTGGCAGTCCTTTCCACCAATAACAGGAGAGGCTGCATGTAAACTACCTCTCTGTCCTGCCATTCACTTCTCCCTCAGCAGATAGAATACCACAGCCTTCAAGTAGTGCACACACGTGCAGGCCGCCACCACCAACCAATGGGAACGGAAGCTGGGGTCCGTGTTGACTACGCACTTTGTGATGTCAGTCTGCAATAAAAGGAGATGGACTTGCATTAAAACAAGAAACACCACATGATACATTAAAGTGATTCACAGTGTTTTTCATTCAGTAGAACAGCAAATGCAGTCACTGCACACACACACACACACACACACAATCACATAGCTGTGTGTCTTGCTAGCCAAAACCAGCAATTACTAATGTGAATGATTTGCATTTTAGCTATTTATCCACGAGTTTCAAGGTTATGAAACTGCCCAGTCACGATGTGAGGAGCTACTTCAAACGCTCCCCACCACCGGAAATGTTCAGTATTTAGCTACTTACTTCATCTGCCAGTCTTCTATATTACATGAGGAGCAATGAGAATTAATGCTTGACAGGTTTTCACCGTGCCAACAACAGGGCATGAGATGAAAGTTCCTCTTTGTAGCTGCCACCCAGTGGATGCTTATGGAACTCTCCCACAGATCAGCATTACATTGTCTGATCATTGTTCGGTCATTCAAGCAGGAAACTACCAGTAAGACCCAAATAGGAAGAAATTGGGATGTGTGGACATTGTCAATAAAAAAAATGAAGTCCATTCAACAATGTGTGTCTGTGTGTGTGTGTGTGTGTTAATGAAGTCCATTCAACAATGTGTGTCTGTGTGTGTGTT
>JAOXYF010000018.1:2287632-2325027 GCA_028565775.1 Sternarchorhynchus goeldii | reverse complement strand
ACACGCATGTGTGTGAGCAACCATGCAGCCTTTCAACGTGTGCACACGCATGTGTGTGAGCAACCATGCAGCCTTTCAACGTGTGCACACGCATGTGTGTGAGCAACCATGCAGCCTTTCTCTGGTTACTAATAACAATCTGATCACTCTACACATTTACAAATAAAAAAATAAAGGTTACTGACTTCTGTTTCTCAAAAGTGTGTGATTAAATCAGACTGAAAGGGTTAAGAAGGGTAGCATGTGGGCGAGGAACCTCCAGCTCTTCCTAGTCAACACAGATCTGTTTAACGATAACAGCTGGAATGATCCACATTTTACATGCTTTGTCCATACAAAGCTCTTCCATGAAATCAGGTCAAATATATCCTACCCTGCTATTTAAAAGAACTTTCCCTTTTATGGAAAGCAAATGAACCCACCTAACCTCAGTTTTGATTTTCTGATGTGTGGGCTTACAATATACATGACTATAAAAAAGGATTTACTGATTCAACTGTTACTGGGAACATGGAGAATAACATGCATGCCTGAATATTTTATACCCAGATGCATCTTTGTTAGGTTAAAATAACAATATCTCAAAGTAGCAAGCACCCATTATAGGGTGAGGCATTGATATGACTGGGAAACTGTGCCATAAAGCATTATGAAATCAACAGTTACAAAGGAAACTCCAAGAGGGCAAAGGAGGAGGAATTCAGGGGGTGGTTCTTGCATAACCCTAACACTGCATTGTTCTCCAATGGTCAAATACATTTTCATATCCCCAAAAGCCAAAGTATTACCCAAGAAATTACTGACATTAAACTACCTAGCTCATAAACTCTTCTCCCAGTATCTAACCAGTGTGGGTTAAGTGCGTTTAACCAGCAAGTCTCTTTCATGGTCTTTACTGCAACAATCCATCAGCTTTTCGTGACCTACCAGCAGGTGCAGCAGAAATTTAAAAATATATTTACTAAAACCAATTATCCTATGTTTACTGGCTACTGTGAATGTGTTCAATACAATTAGAATAGCACATCTGAGGTAAAAAAAAAAAGCTCAAAACGTGTAACCAATATGATCTTGTGCAGAACTGTTTAAAATTCAACAACAAAAAACAGTATTTGCAGAAACACCAGAAGACACTGAAATAAGATAAGAAAAAACATAAAATATGTAGAAACAAGAAGATAAGGAAAAGCGAAGAAAACATGCCAACCGAACTGTACCTAACCAGAGAAGGACAGACGAGACTTCTCCGAGTATTCCTCCAGAAGACAGTCCGTGGTCGGGCTTAGACCATCCAAGTCCAACGCGGCTAAGCCTCGAGTGAATATAGTCTCTACACAACACTTTGGACTGAGAGACGAGCTCTTTGTCTGTTGGGGAGCGATCAAACACTTCCATCACTTCTGCTGCGAATACTGACGAACGGCGCAACATCTCCATACCCTTCATGAGTGGCCGTTATTTACAAACAAACGTCCACCTCCCACGCCGTTTATGGTCACAGTCACTTCAGTTCCGACGCCACGCAAACTTCCTCTGCTGTTGAGAGAACAACGTTGTTGTAACTGATTTTCACATATTAGTAAAAAAAAGTTGTCAATTGCATGCAAGCGCTGGTAAAAAGGAGTCGCCGTCTGCTCTCTTATCTCATGAAACTGATCCACATGGCGCTGGTAAATTCGACTGCACTCTCATCTCACTGTACTCTAAATGTTTCGTCCGCTTTCTTTGATAACACATTGAAATATCCCACTTCCCCTTATTCACTCACCTCTTTTCTTTCAGTGACACTTTGCTTTAGGTTTAGGTTTTGACCAGGGGGAGATGCCAAAGTAAGTAAATGCGAAGCGTAACAGATCACGAGTAGCTAAAGTTAGTTATCAGTAAAAAAAAAAGTGTCTCCAGTATTTTAAAACCTCGCCGTGATGGGGACAGTCTCCTCGCTTACGACCGGTTAGATTTGCGTGTATATTATTGCTTTCTTCACAATACCGTCGGTGTCAGCTTTCTGACATGCAGTCACGATTAAACGCATTGGAAGCTCAGTTTCCTTCTTTGGACAATCATTCCGTCCGCTGAAGGCAGGGGCGGAGCCCTGGGGTCTTAGGGCCCCGCCCTTAAAGCGTGAAGGTAGGGGAGGAGCCTGGTGTCTTAGTGCCCCGCCCCTCACAGCGTGAAGGGCCGCTTTAATGCGAAAAGGTTTTGGCGAAGAACCAACCAACATTCGCAATAAAATGTTAGTATTGCATTTATTAACTGGTATTACATGTATTCGCATTTTTATTGTACCAGTACTGTGTTTTCTATGCTGCCATTTATATCTAATGTCTTTTGTTCGAATCAAACCTTCTGGCCCACGTTTCTTTCACAAATCAAAAACGCTTGCAGAACTAGCCCATAAGAACCACCAGATGATATCACTGGAACAGCATGAATTGGGCAGAGACACACACACACACACACAAGGAACAAGAATGAACAGAAACTACAAAAAAAGAAAAACATGCAGTTTTGCCAAAAACCTAGGAGAGCATTTGCCAACTGTCAGAACAAGAACTGAACAAATTGCAGTAGTTCCTCTTTCTTGACCGCATGTGTTCAAACTGTTCAAAACTAAATGTCTCTAAAAGACCCAACACCAAACACTAAACAAATGAGTTATAATGAGTTCCCAGGTAGAACTGAATAGTCTCTCAAATAAAAGTTATTGTAAATAGTAATAGAGTGGAGACTTTGGCAATTGATAAACAAGTTTGTTTGCCAAGAAAGTGTTTCTGACAAACAGGTGTTCAAATATGATGTATAAGTGTATTTTACAATGTAACTCACTGCAAACCTGTATACCTAACAATTATTCTAGCTGCATACTCACATACTGACATAGACTGATTGATCATGCTTTAGCCATCTGTAGACATTTAATCTGATAAACAGCTGTACAAAACTGAACATTTTTAAGTTTTTAAGGATCAGTGAAATAAAGAAATGTCTACAGCCTAGCTTACATTTAGAACTTCCCAGACAGTTGCCTTGGTAACCAGGGCAGCCATCCATGAGGCCTAGGTAATATAATTTTTTGTAGCTATACTGAGATAAAGGAATCTGAAAATAAATTCTAAAAATACTAACAACATTGCATATATTTCCTTAAATCATTCACTAAAGTACTCCTAGATATAGTCTAAACTGAAACAATGGCATTGAATGAAGTCAGCAACATTCATAGGCTATTGGTACTGTGCTAAAGGGCCACATTTATTCAGTGATTCAGTGAGATCACCTTCACCTAAACAGCACATACAAATACAACACAAGGTGCAACATCACCCAGTATTTGCTTTTCAAAACTGTTTCCAACGATTTTAACAAAGAAATAAAGAACAAAAGAAAAAAAAAGGTCACATGTTTGGTTAAATTGAGTTCACCACACCTACATCTCAGGTAGCCTAAACTATTCTGTTTAAACTATTGTGTTGTAGCTTTTCCTCCACTTGCCTGGGGAAAACTTATTCAGGGCCTTCACTGACTTAGGTTCCATGAGCCTCTGGGAGTGTTTAATTACTCCTATACATAATTTTAGTTATACACAGTTACAGGGTGCTGCAGAGATTGTACAGTCCACTGTTTATTCCAACATGGAGCTAAAGGCTTCATTCTGATTCCAGATTGTGACCGAGTCTGTGGATATATACCGTACTATATTTCTCGTTATGAATTTTATTAGGCTATTTTTCAGTACAATACTGCACCCTAGAGGGTAAAGGGCTTTGTGAACTTGTACAAAGAAGAAACGAAGACCGTGAGAATAATCTCTCCTTTAATCTTTCCTGTGTCACAGAAAGCCAGTAGTTGGTCTATCGTACTACAAACAAAAAATATTTTTGTTACAACAAATAGTCTGTTGTATCCGTTTTATCAAATAGCCATTATCATCGATTTAAATTAGGTCTAATAGATAAATATATTCAGAAACATTGCATCGCTAGACTTCTTCATTTTATTATTATCATTATTAGTGTACAAAACAAACAGCGCATAGAACTACAGTACCCAAACCTGTCGTTGAACGGGAGTACCTCACGCATGCGTATTACATCATCCCTTTTCACAAAGTCGTTGAAGAAGCTTAGAAAGGGGAGTCTGCTTCGTAAGAAATTAAAGTATAAACATACTCAACAGAATCTAGTGACAGGCGTCTTGCATGGACCGGAGTACTGATCCCAGTCCTTACAAACCCACCGTGGGCGTGCAGAGACCTACTTCGAGTATAGACGACTGAGAAGAGGTGTGATTGAGAGACCAGACATCAGCTTTAGCTTGTGTTTCTGTCGGGTGGCAAGGTCCAAAAAAGAGGAAAAAATCCCGCCAAGAGGAAGACAAACCCCAAGCCAGACGGGAAGGGCTGCTGTCCGGCGTGGTGTAGTCCGCCGCCATGTCACGCTTACGGGACGTTCCGAACCAGGTAATCCTGGCCGTTCTCGCTGACAGACGTGCGTCCAGCACGGATACGGGCTGTGCAGGAGCACGCTCTCAACTGCGAGAAGCGATTTGGTCTGTGGCAAAAGAAAAAAACTGTATGAAACTTTGTGTGTGCATAGATGGCGAGAAAAAGCAGCGCTTGCGCCCAGATCAGTGGTCCGTCCGAAGTCTCTTGCAGAATTCGCTGACAGGTTGACAGACAAATCAAATGAGCTCTGCCAAGCTCGTCGACCTGGACAATAACTAATCTTCCCACCGTAGTGACACGATAAACCTATTCTCAAAATGATCTACCTCTTATAGTGAATTCAGAGGATAAAAGTGTATTGCTGTAAAGTGTATTTTTCCGATCTCTACGTTGATAAACAAATATGCTAATACGTAAAATTATCTTAAAGTACTTACTAGTCGATCACTTAAATTATATGAACGAAATGTTTTGCAACAAGAAATGTTATTTTAATAACTTTTAATAAGGTGCGATGTCGAGATGGTTTGTCTTGGTTTTTCACTCATAATGAACTAATAAACGCTCAGCTGATGTCCTGAGCGTGTGATAAGAGCGTCATGTAGTATCTAAACTTCTCCAGACCAGCTACTGGTATCAGGCGCCCTAATGTCCTTCTAAATGCTGAGCCTGTTCCCGTCAGCAAAGTTTGGCTAGTGTGCGTTTCATGAATTCTAAGTGGGGGAAAACAAGATTTGAATAATACCAGAAATATATATATTTTTTCTTTGGTTAATTGGTTTTTCCTGAATCAATGATGCTTTGCAGAATTACACGTGCTGTAGATATCTGTTCTGGTGTGGGGAACACCATGGACCCTGGGTTACATCACTGATGCCCAATTTTTTCAATATAACAGGAAGTTTTTGATAATGAGAAAATGTTAGTCACAAAAATCAAAACAATAAAGTAATAAACTAATAAAATAATAACAAAATGATCACAAAAAACAGACTACACATGATTTCAGAAAGATTCAAATATGTATAGTGACTGGTTTTAGGGTGGAAAATGGAGGAAAAGAGACCTGAACAACAACAAATGGATCACTTTGTATATCTGTACATCTCTTTGAACAAACCTCAAACCAAATCCAGACTTTAACCTTACAGCAATGTAAAGTGAATGTAAAGTGAACCACAGTCTGGTTCTTTTTCTGTGATTTCTTAACACAGGACTTGAGTCTCGTTTTTCTTCATTTTGTCATTTTCTCTAACGTCATTTAATATTAGTATTAAATTAATATGAATCCACTTCAGCTCAGAACGTGTGAGACACGCCAGCCTCTGTGAACACCATAGCATTAACAGACTTGTTATCTTATTGGGATATTATCCATGTAATTACATCTCTGAGATGAAAATATAGGTCAACACATTGGTTCTTCACCACACGATGTGACACATTAATAAAATGAACCTCGCTGTAATGCTACAGCAATGGAATGTTATTAAGGTCATTATACAAGCTGACATTATATCCAGAAATGCTGAACACTGCACAGGGATAAATCTAACTATGTATCAGGTTATTGTTTGTTAATGACTGCATCATGGCCGCTACTGGACACTGTGGCAATTTAGCAAATAACAGCTAATGGAGGTGCATTGTGCTCTTGTACTTCAAAATGTCAGATGGGCATGAATCAGCGAACGAGGAAAAGCTCATGATTCTACCGAGTGAAGCTTTTCGTCTCGCCAGGATCTTTGACACCTGAGGATTGACTTTGGTTTCAGGAACACACTCTCTTAAGGGATCCATTGTTTCTGAAAATACAAATCGTAGAACCTGTTTATTTACATGAAAATGCACATTTATATTTCAGACAGACAGTGCTGTTGACTGACTAAAGTTACAGATTGCATTAAACACTGCAGCAGGATTTCTGGTGTTTACCAAATTAATTCCCCTTAGCCCTGAATTAGCATAAGAACACTGAAATCCTCAGCATTTGGTGAACCTGTTGCTTGGTAACTGCCAATTAAAAATTGCCTGGGGACAGTGCATGGCATTATCACATGGTCTATAAAGGTCACAGCACAGTCTCCTGCAGGAACAGTGATGTGTTTCTATATTACTTCACATATTGTTTCAGTCTTTCTCTTGGAATCATATTTGTATATGTGGGCACACATGGCAATGTGAAACTGTGTGTGTGTGTATGTTTTCCCATTTACTCTGTTTAGAACACTCGTCTAGATCCTGAGCAGTACTTCACCAAACTAGAGCGCATTGGCAAGGGCTCATTTGGTGAAGTTTACAAGGGAATCAACAACTGCACAAAGGAGGTGGTAGCAATAAAAACCATTGACCTAGAGGAAGCAGAGGATGAGATCGAGGACATCCAGCAGGAGATCACAGTGCTCAGCCAGTGTGACAGTCCCTTCGTGACCAGATACTTTGGCTCCTACCTGAAGGTGCGTGGACTAAATGTTCACACCTATCCTGTGATTGCAGTAAACTCAGTGTCACTTTATTCCATTCTGCTGCAGTGACCATCAACCATCTACTGTTTTCCTTTTTTGTGCATGAAAAAAGTTCTTTTTAAAATAGCCCTTATTCATCAGCCCACATTCCTAAAGGGCAAAAGAGCAAAACTGGGTTCAGGTGTTCACACATGTGACTCATGCAGCAGGGACAATCCTGTAGTACCCGTGGTGGCCCCAGAATGCAGTGTGACGTGTGTGACGCTTTAGGTCATCTGACAGTTACTGCATACATGTTTTAGACTAAACTGACTTATAAATGCAGGGCACGAAACTGTGGATCATTATGGAGTATCTGGGAGGTGGTTCAGCTCTAGACATGGTGAGTGCTGGCTGTCCTTACACCGCCAAGCTTCACAAGATACAAAACTGTTAAAAAACTGATTCTGTGCATGTTTATTTAACTTTGGTAATAAATGCAAATATTGGTCAAAGTATCCTGCAAAAATAGGATGAAAACCACAGGTTGAGAATTTTCCTATATTGTGTAATTCTCAGCTGAAGCCAGGGCCTCTAGAGGAGGCCTACATTGCCACCATCCTCAGGGAGGTTCTCAAAGGGTTGGACTACCTGCATTCAGAGAGGAAGATCCACAGAGACATTAAAGGTCAGGACCCAAGCAATCTCTGCCTCACCACTCAAAAACGATGAGTCTTGATGGTGAACGTTGGAGAAGCCGTTACCTTGTGTCTGAAATGATCCAGAATACTTTGTGTAATTCACCCTTCAGGTGTGTCGTCTCATTTCAGTGTTTATGTTAGTAGATATTATGGTTTGGCTGAAATTAGCACAGCTCACAGTTCTGAAGTATTTTTTTATGACTGTTCTCAAATCCAAATGCATATGCACATTGATTTCACATTAAACCACGCTGGCAAACAATGCTGGATCAATCCGCATCCAACCAGCTTTGTCTCAGAGCACAGCAGCCTCTGCAAAGTAGCTTAGCCTGTCTGAAAGATTACACACCTGTCGAGTCTTCATTTGATCACTTTGCTCCCAACAGCCGCCAACGTGTTGCTGTCCGAACGTGGCGATGTGAAGCTAGCGGACTTTGGAGTAGCAGGTCAGCTCACAGATACGCAGATCAAGAGGAACACGTTTGTGGGCACGCCGTTCTGGATGGCCCCGGAGGTCATTAAGCAGTCCTCCTATGACTTCAAGGTGCTGTGCCTACACCTCACCCCTCCACTACATGTTCAAGTCTATAAGTCAGATTACAAAATCAACATCTGTTATGTGCTGCTTAATAACTGAACACTTTCTCTTCTGCCATGAAAATAAGCTTAATTAAATATTTAGAAACAGACAGATGGCATAACCCCACTACTCTCTTCTTCCCTGTCTGTTCCTTGTGTCCCTAGGCTGACATCTGGTCGCTGGGCATCACAGCCATTGAGTTGGCCAAAGGCGAACCCCCGAACGCAGACCTGCACCCCATGAGGGTCCTGTTCCTCATACCCAAGAACAACCCCCCCACACTGGAGGGCTCCCACAGCAAGGCCTTCAAGGATTTCGTAGAAGCATGTCTCAACAAAGACCCACGGTTTGTGAGTGTCTCTGTGCTTATTAGATTAAAACCGTAGAAACGGTTAAAGTCAAGCATGAAATTAGGTCTTAATGCTTGAAAATAAATTCCGTCAGTGCTTAAAAAAATGATGCTAATGCTAACAGTCTATAGGAAATGTGGTGTGGGACACTGGGATTATTGCATATTTAATAATGACAGTACATGACATTTATATAGCACTTATCAAGAACCCAGAGTTCTATATGTATTACACAAAGCCAAGTTTCAGCTGGTAACCACTGCAATGGATATGTAGCACCAAGATCCTATTTTAATACACTGGCCATTACACTGCATTTATATCTACAACAGACACTGGTGCAAGGGATCAAAACTAACGACAACAGCTTGGATCTTACAATCCATGTTGATAGTTTTCAGCTAAAACTTTTTGTTTCCAATTAAAAATACCAGTTGGGAATGGAATGGTTTGGGGAAAAGAGCAAATTTACACAAATTTTCCATTTCCCATGATGTGTTTAGCGTTCAGATTTTGCAGGTTAGTTTACAGTACTAGAGCCATCAGTGCTAATATAGTCTAATAAGTAAAAGTGGAATATCATCAATAACCAGATGGTCACAAATTTGTGTGATTTAGATATTTTCCTAAAAACTGTTGTCTGCCACTGAGAAGGTCACCAGTTGATGTAATTCAGTGAGAGACGTGCATCCATTCTCTGCAGAGACCCACAGCTAAGGAACTGCTGAAGCACAAATTCATCACACGTTACACCAAGAAAACATCTTACCTGGCTGAGCTGATCGATCGCCACCGTCGCTGGAAGTCAGAGGGTCACGGAGAAGAGTCCAGCTCTGATGACTCAGACATGTACGCTTCCCCTCCCCCATTATTGTAGGGATGTGTGCCTTGCCCAGTCACCTTCCATGTGCTTGTGTATCTCAGGGACGGTGAAGGAGAGGACAGAGATCGTTGTCCAGTGTGGACATTTCCCCGCACCGTAAGATCCAGTTCCATGAACAAACAACAGCGAAATCTTCATCATACAGACAAGGTGTGTCGTCATGACTCCCACTTTGTCATGGTACCGCCGTCGTTACAGTTTAACGTCTGACCGAACTCACCGGGCCCCCGTGCTTCCGTTTGCTTCCACTTACAGACAGACATGATGAAGAGCCAGCCTAAGTCATCGTCGCTAACCTCTCTTCTCATGCCCATCTTCAGAGAGGTCAGTTCGACCAACATCGTTCATCATGAGTCGGTCTTGCTTCATTTAAATATGAAGTATATAGAAAAAAGTTCAGCTGACAAATCAGTGAAGGTTGTTTTCCCTGTTAACTATTTCACTCCCTCCTGCTGCACTGTGTAGCTGTAATACACAGCACAGAGCAGCTCTAGACCTTCAGTGTTGGTTTATATCGTCGGCGGTGTGTGTAGGTGAAGGAGAAGCGCCGTGTGAGTGGGGGCAGCACGTGCGTCCTGGAGGAGCTGGAGAACGCCTTCAACCTGGCTGAGGAGTCCAGTCCAGGAATCTCAGACCGTTTGCTCACGCATGTGATGGAGAGAGTGTGTAGGTAAGAACACGCTCAGTTGGCTGGTGTCAGAGAGAACACCTGTTTTATTCTGTTTCTCTTTTGCCTAAACATGTCCTAGTTGTAGCCAGTGAGCACCTGTGGGCCTCCATGTTGTAAGAAATCCACTACCCTGGCTGGGTGTGAGCCAACACAGTTCCAGTAGGACTCTTTGGATTTCCATAATAACCAATCACATCATTGTGAAAAATTTATATTGTATTTATATTGTATTGTATTTATATGACTTTGTAAAACGTTTAACTAAAAAGAGCTTTGTAGGTTGGTTTAAATATATCCCTGGTTCAGAGGCAGGGGTTCATCTCATCGGTTTCTCCAATTTTGTTCCTGCAGGTTTAGTATCAATGGGAACTCAACCCCCCCAAAGCAATGAGCTCTTAGACTGCAAATGGGTGAACAAGTCCCTCTCTTTATCTACAGCTCATAGTCAACCTGCACTGCATTCACAAGAGACTTGAACCTTTCAGACAATCTTTTTTGTATTAGTTACAGACTATTGATCATTTTTAATTGAAATTTTTCAATGTTCTGTGTATTTCATGAAGTGACATTAAAATTCTCCATATTCAATAACATCCATGGATGAGACACTGGGACCATCCCACTATCTACACCCAAGCAGATAAAAATCAGAGCCAACATTCCACACTGATGAACCATTAGCTGAAATAAATACACCAGAATCACAGAGCTAACATTCAACACTGACGAACCATTAGCTGAAATAAATTCACCAGAATTCAAGTTTAGAACACCATTAATACCATTTCCATTTTATTGGTTATTTCAACGTCATGCCATGGAGTCGACTAAAGGAACAGTGTACAGGAGTGAGAGTCCAGCAACGTTACACAATAAACAGGAGTGACTAATTTTGGAAAGAAACAGGAGCAGATGTTGGTTCGTGTGGATTCAGTCATTCCGATCTCTCCAGTGTCGGAACTTCAAGAAAGGCACCCTGCATCTTGTTCTCCTGTCCGCCCCTTACAACAGCTGGAACACAAATTCCAGTCTGCAGGAAGCACTCCACACCAGTGGATGGGAGCACACGCCCTGACACCGGTCAGAGCACCTCCTGCAGACGTGGGAATCCCACCTGCTGCCTCATATTAAGGAGCATTAACACTTGTATTAACATGCAGTCACCAGTACCGATTAACACATGAACAAACGGCTTTAGCCATTTTTCAGGTCTTATACGAGAGCTTTTCAGGTCTCTGCTTGGACCCCGTACAGCATATTCAGTGAATCAATGTAACAGTCTAGTACACGCTACAATCCATATGGCATTCAGACAGATCAAATCTCCCAACAAAGATACAGTTAAGCCCAGATACCACAAGTAAACATATGACTCACCATATGAGAAACAGCAACTATTCAAAAATTAACTGGCCTTGAGTAAATTATGTAGCAGTACAGGTTAGGCATCACCCATGCTTCTTACTCTGACCTGTCAAAATAATAAACTGGAGTGTTTGACCTTTTGTGATCCTTCATGACAAAAACATGCGTCTTTGTTTGTTTTAATCATACAAACACCGAGGGGGGAAACATGCCCTCATTTTCCCTTCAGAATCAGAAGGCAGAGGGAGAGGAGCCAGATCTCGAAATGTACCAGAATTTATCTGATGATATGAAGACAAATGATCTACTGTTGATATTAGAGATGAATAAACAGCACTTGTACAGTAGTTGCTGGCGCCTCCTTGTGGTAGAATCAAAAAGCTCCCCAAGGCTTTGAAAATAGAAACTCATTTTTAAGGTTATGCATTAATGCATCAGTAACATTTTTCCAAACAAAATATTGTTAAATATTCTATGCACAATGTTTGATAATTCAGAAAAAATATTCAGTATATCTCAGATTTACTCAAGTCAAAGCAGGGTGATATGTAGCTGTTAATTAAAATATACAGGAACAATCATGATAACGTAACTGAAGATTTACCATATTAATTAGACTGATGTTGAAGTCACAGTTGACTTCAGAGTGTGCATATGCATGCATGCGAGCGTGCGCACACACACACACACACACGTCTCGTCAGTCATCTTGCGCGTCACTCTTTCGTATGCTAGTGGGTCACTGTCTCTTCACAGCTCTTTCTTAAAAGCTTAAACACAGAATGAGGGACAGTCACCTAAAAGATGCAACCTTCACATACTGCAACCTTCCACACCAGATCCTCTGTTCAACAGTGTCCCATAACATTGTCCTATTAATACCAGACCAAGCTAGTATGAAAAAAAATTAAAAAGACAGCTTATGCTCTTTGATGTTAAAATCCACTCATTCAGGAAATTATTCTGCATTTAAAAATGTGTGACTGCACCATTTGGCAGTGCCAGCAGACCTGAAGCTCCGTTTTGAGATGGAAGGACGGACGATTCTTCTGAACCGGGACCGCAGGAATCGCAGGGCAAACACACAATCTCGGATCCAAAAGCAATACCCATTTGTGGTTTTATTACGGTCCTAGAACAGTGTGCAGAGCCGATATAACACACGGGTGGGGGCTAGTTGGCTGTCTCAAGTCCACGTTCTTAGCCAGTCTCCATCAGCTCCTTCGGTTCCCATCGCCACATTCCACAGAGCCGAAATCTCTCGGAGATGCGACAGTCAGTTATATGCAACATGAATGACAGTGGCAGAAACAGAGAAGATTAAATAAAACAAGGTGGTAGAGTCCTGGCAGGCTGAGGCCCAGCCCCTGGCTGCAACAGGACAGTCCGCCATCCCAGCTCAGTTCCCATTCATCCCAGCTCAGTTCCCGTTCACCTCACTAGGGCCTTTGGGTACGAGCAGGCTGACCCGGCTGACAGCACTGGCAGCGCTCATGATCACCTCCATCCATCTACACACACACACACACACACACACACACACACACACACACAAGCGTATGTCATGACTTGCAACATTTCACCTTTGTATCAGACTTGCAGGTATATTACATTAGAAAAAGCGCCTCGCCGTTCAAAGGTATACTCGCCGTTCAAAGGTATACTCACCGTTCAAAGGTATACTCGCTTTCAGCCCTGAAGAAGTAAACGTGGGACTTGAACTGTAGCTTGAAAACGTACTCCTTGTGGATACCGTCTGCTTCCCCAGGGGTACTGACCGTGTAACCCAGTAGAGGGAGGCTGGCTAGAGGGAAGTCGTCCTGAACACAGAACCGAACCACCATGAGCTCCGAAACCCAAAACGAAGAGCCTCTAGTTTCTAAATGCATGTCTTTATAGCTGTTGCTGCATCCGTACCTGGAATTATTATTAACAGCACTTTTCAACAGATGGCTGCTGGGGAATCTATAATAATACTAAAAATGGTCATGGTACTGTGTCTCATTATGTTAAGTCTTGGCAGTTATGATGTGCTTTGCAGGTCATTCCTGACACTTGTATGAACATGCGCGCACATATTGATTTATACCGGGCAATGACCTGCAGTAGTCCCAGACCACAGTGGGCAGTGAAGCTTGTTCATTGACTTAAAGCCCAGCACTGCCACTATAATGTGAAATAGGTCCATCCACCAAGATTTCTGAGAGTAAAGTCAAAACTAAAGTTAGAGTGATCAGAGAGAGGTGGAAGCCGGTACCTGGTGTGTCTTGTAGAAGAACAAACAGAAGTTGGTGAAGACCACCCACAGCTTCTGCCAGCCATTACTGTTCTTGAACTTCCTCAGGAGGTAACCAGACAGCTGGTTCTGTGGAGAGGGAGGAACAGTATCCTATCGATTTATAGGAAAAGTTGAAAGGACTGGATTTAACTGTAAAAATGTCTTGTGCAAAAATGTTCTACAAGATAACTGAGTGAGGAAACGTGATGGGTTCATTGCAGAGTGTCTTGCTTGGATTGGCTGCAGGTATTCTGCTGCCTCCCACAACCAGCTTTTAGGTCAGATCTGCTCGGTTACTGTGACCCCACATCACAAGGTAGAAGCTCTGATAAGTCCTCACAAGCCACAGAAAAAAATTCAAAATTTACCCATAGATGAATCTTGGATGTTTGACCAAAGGTTACAGATGCTTTGACCTGGGGAGCTAGCAGGTCTGTCTGACCTGCAGGCTTGACTGTGTGTCCTCTGGGTCAAGGTTTCAGGCCTTACCACTAACTAAAACCTGAAGTTGGAGGGAGATTATCTATTCCTAAAGAGAACAGACTCTATTGTTGTTATATGGGTACCTGGTTCATGCGCAGGTAATCGGTAAGTGAGAGGTTCTGGTTCCTGTACCAGCACACATGTGTGATGGTGTTAGGTCTCTGGCCCTGACCAAGCAGATATCGAGGGGGTAGTTCTGGAGAGACAGCTGGAGAGATGAGTACTGAAGGCAGACAGAGGAGAGGCATGCACAGGCAGGCAGGCAGGCAGGCAGGGGGAGAGAGAGTGTGAAACGTGAGAGAGAATGAGAGAAGCAGGCATGGCACGGGTAGAAAGAATAACGAGATAAGGTTTGTTTGCGTATTTGCACTCAAGCCAAAGAACAGAGCAGAAAAGTCTGGAAAATGTACAAGCAATTCTCCAGTGCCATAGAGATGACAAATGAACCAAATTCATTCACTTCTAAAGAGGTTATGGTTACCAAAGTCCACAAAAGAAAATTAAGTGTCCAGGGATTGTGAATGACAAACACAAAAGAATAAATCGTGGTTAGAACAGCTAGCAGAGAGACGGGTCTAAGAAAGGCCTAAGAGGAGACGGGAAAACATGGTGATGGGAGAGAGGGTTGAGCTGGGGACGGAGGTGGAATCCATAAAAACAAAGTTTAAGATCTGCCCCCAAAATCCTCTTCTGAGCTCTGCGAGGGTGGATGTACCGGCGGGTGGATGTGAACGCTACCTCCACGGCTAGGCTGTGGTCAGACATGGAGACGCTGGTGTTCCGGTGCCAGCACACGTGCATGGTGGTGTTGGAACGGTGGTGGCTCTGCTTGTCCAAGGAACAGCGAGAGGAGGTCACGTCGTCCTCTGACTCCTGCTCCAAGGACACCTCATCAGAAGACCCTACCAGGGTGTAGGGGAGGAGAGGGAGGGGAGACAGTGATGGGGAGCACTGGGGTCTATTTCACTCTAACTCAGTAGTCATACAGCTGGGGGGTGCGAGGCGACTACAGGGTGGTACACTATGAGGACCGTCACACAGGACCAGCAATATTCCCCTATTTGGAAGATGTCCTTACTGTTGGAGCGGCTGCAAAGGCTGGGCTCCAGAAACAGATCCGACTTCTCTTGAGACTTCTTTGACATGTTGATTGCCATGTTAAGGTCCTCGATCCATTTATTCATCTCCACTTTAGAGCTGCAGAAAGAAAGCATGAACATGTCGCTGCGCTGGACAGAGTGCAGCATGAAGATAAGGGGGAGGAACTCACCTGGCAGCCACCACGATGGTCCTCTGTGCAGAGTAGATGGTGAAACAGTGGGGCACTGACCACTCACTCTCACTTTCCTCCACCTGGAACACAACCACAGACCATCAGACACTCAGGCACATGCCTATGCATGTTTATAAAAACACACATACACAACTTTGTGCAGACACGCTCAAACACACACACACCCTCATAGAGAGATGGATCATTGGATCATTGGATTTTTCATAAGGTTGCAACTAAAGTACTGAGGCACTAAACACAAGAACAGAAGTGATTGACTGGTGGGACCGGAAGAGGCAATGAGCTTTTGGATGGTGGTGCTACACAAGCACTGGAGGTGCCTCTAATCTGTGGGAGCAAAGTATTCTGGGACTATGAGTTTCTACATACTCACCGGAGCATCAAGTACAATGAGCTGCAGGAAGGAGTGAAGTAAAGCCATTAATGTTTGGACCCTGAGTCTGCGCGACTGCCCTGAACTCAGCACCAAAGTCCAACCCAGTCCGGTTCGTGGCAGCAGGCCGGCAACACGCAGCAACAGAAAGACAACACTGCCCTGGAAGAGTCGCAGGAGCTTGAGGCTACATGTTCGGAACGGGCGGAGGCCCCGGGTTGAAGGGAATGCATATACTCACGATCATGCCATGGAGAGGAAGCTGCCCGTGAACTTTGAACTGGTTGGTTGTCGTAACACCTTTGCTTGTGTACAGGAGCATGTCTGAAAACTGAGGCGGGAGATTTTCAGTCAGCACGGAAATACGACAGGCAGGGGCGAATCGGGAACATTCAGCTGCTGTGGAACTCACCAGGAAGAACATCCTCTGCTGTAGGCCTTTCTTGGTGAGCTTGTAGAGGCAGCCTTCCCTGATGAACTCCTAACAATCACAGAAAACAAAGGCTGTTCTGAAGTTGTTCAGGTTTTAAAGCACTGTTTTATCACCACTTTGTGCCTTATCTGGACGGTGGGAGGCAGAGGGCAGGGCTCACCCTGCCTGGGGTGGTGAGGTTCTCGATGCCGATGAGGTCCCGCTGGAGTTCCGTCAGCTTCTGGAAGTTCTCCAGGCGAATGAGGCTGCTCTGTAGCTGAGCTGCGATCTCGGCTACGTCTTTCAGGGCCTCTGCGCACACACACACTCAGACTTAACAGAATAAATCAAATCCCCTTGGGGTGTTCCTCAATATAAGCTCTCATGCATGCACGCACGCGCACACACACGCACACGCACCTTTGCAGTGGTGCTGGTCGCTGTGCTCATGGGAGTAGTGTCTGCACAGACGTTCCAGGATCAGTTTATAGTGCATCAGTCTCTGGATGGGCTTGAGCAGGAAGGTGTTGAGGGGCAGGTAGCACACTTTCTGAAGCTCAAACTCCTTGTAGACCATCTCCAGCTTCTTCACCCGCTTCGTGGCCTTCTCCAGCTCCGTGAGTACTTCGTCATGCTGCTGCAGGTAGCCTGTAAACTCCTGAGCAGATAATCATCAAACAAACACACTAGAAATCAGAAGGCTCATTAGGTATCACTTTATTTCTTTTAATGTGCCAGTGAGACCATGGAGATATTACTGCAAAGATTCAGTTGGTCACCATCATTAAATGTATTTTTGGTTCCACCCACAACAGCCACTCGATCTCCAAATCATGATGATCCATTCAGACATTTATCATTCATGAATCATTAGCGAGGTTCACCTTTAGTGCACACATGTTCCTCAGCATAACATCTCCGATCCTCTGGTAATCTCCTTTTACATGAGCATTTGAGCGCCCTTCCCTGGTGACAGGAGAAAAAAAAATCCTGAAAACCTGAAACCTTTTGCTGGTGAAGTTCATTCATCTGCGTGATGCGAACGGTGATTCTAGCCATGTTAGGAGTGTACCAGAGAGCCAGCCTCTGGTCGAGCTCTTTGAGGAAGCCCCTGTGGAACTCGTATATCGGATCAATGTTGGAGAAGAGGAGGGTCATGAGGCCCTCAGGCATTGCGTTCTCTTTAATCACAGCACTGCGGAACCACTGAAGAGAAGGAGAGACACACACGCGACATGAACACTCCAAACTCGGACACTTACATCATCCCTGTCACTGAATCACACAGGTTGTTACACACACTTCCTCCACAAAAATTGCTCAATGAAGATAATTTCACAGCCGCAAAAGTACAAATCACTTGTCTATCAGAGATGTACATCCTGAGAAATGAACATAAACTAAAAACACAGGCCAGTAAAGCCAGTAAAGCCTGTGCTCACCACTGTTAGGACCTCCAGGTCCTTAAGGTAGGTCCTCTCAGTCATCAAAATCTCTTTGGCAATGAAGTAGGCCTTATCAGTGGGATACCTCTGAGAGAGATGGACAGCATTACTCAGTACAAACACTGCCATAACATCTATATGTTAATTAAGACCCTCTACGACTCTCTATTCATCCAATGCCCATCATAATTTGCCACATCCAAAAATACTGGTTACTTTTAACACAGAGATTGACATTGAGATCAACTATGGTTTGGAAGAAGCGCGTACCTTCCTCCTGAGCTCCTCCTCTTCCTCCATCCTGGCCGCGGTCGTCTCGTTGAGGACGGGGCTCTGCTGGGGTGAAGGCAGCTGACCTGGTAGGCTGAGCGTAGACATCTGGAAGGAGGGAGACGGATACAGCGGAATCTTGGAGCCACGGGAAGGCAGCAAGGGGCCATCGACTGCAGGGCCTGAGAGGAGAGGCACACACCGGGACACGAGAGTGCAGTTAGTCTTATAATTTGTCTAAAAAGTCAGATTGACGAACCAAGTTTGCTTTCCAGCATTCACGATGGCTAGAACATGCGAGAGGTGGTTGACCACCATTTTGCACGTTTCTCAGGAGAAACAACAACAGGAGAGTGGACGTAACCATCGGCTGCAGGGATGTCTGGCACTCTGGATGAAAAGAAACTCTCCACAGAATTGTTTCTTTATGCAAAGGCCTCTGATACAGAGCAGGAATGATGAACATGAGCTGCTTTGGTTTTTACAAAACAGCAGCAGCAGCATTTTTTAGGGGATGAGAACAGAGAGCAGACAGAACAACCACAGATAAACAGGAAGCGAGAAAGGCCACGGTGTGACCCGGAAGTCATTCCTGGAGAGGAGGCTTATCGGGAATGCGGTTAGGCTGGCTGAACGGCAGCGTCCCCTGAGGTTCGAAACTGGAGAAGGCGGAGGGCCGGGGGTCTGCGTGAGAGCCTCTTGGCTGATGGCCTGAATAAACACCCAAGCAGCACTCTACGTTAGGACGGTGTTCACCACTGGAGATTTCCTCCCTCCCCTCCGAATGGAACTCAGAACCGTCTCCTGTTCGGCAAAATGGAGAAACCGGCTGGATTTATTACACACACATTCCACGCTGTGTCGGAATGCAGTGGAGTTGTTCGGAAGTGGACAGTCATATCCTGATACATCCCACCGCCACGAGAAGAGCACCGATCTGTTGACGGATGGCTGAGGAAAAACAGGACAAGCTTTTCCTCTCTGATATAAGAGGAGAAACCACAAAACAGACATACACCGACTAGCATGATCGACATAATACATCAGAGCCAAATGTACTAAAACTACCAGACCCCACTAACACCCGTCAGTGCCCTGAGAACAGCCAGGCTGAAGAGCAGGAGACACTGGTTTATAGCAGAAGCTGCATTAATGGCTGCCCTAAGAACGGTTTTCTTTGACCTCATATAACCATCTCAATCTGGAGAGAGATTTTATAATCCCAACTCTCTGTCCAAGACATCATGTCATGTTGGCTGGTTGTCTTGCGTGTCCTTTGAAGTTTGTGTTGTTACCTGGAACATTTACTGTTGTCCGATTAGCTGTAGGTTTGATGCTATTGATACTGACAGTGAGAGACACTGGTGCCAAATGCTGAAAAGATCCTGAATGCTTCATTTAAAACAGTTTGAGACAGGATCAGACAAACTAAGAGAACCATGCCAGCGTGTGCTAGTTCCAGAGCATCTGTACAAGGTTCAACAGGCATTTCCAGCTTCTAGTCTTAACCACAGCACGAATCAATTCAGCGCACGCAGAGGGAGGCCCGTCATTTAAAGTCTAAGCTTTGTCCGAGCAGCGTCCGTCCGCTCACCGACACGCCGGGCCGTCCCGCGTTAACTACGGAACGGGAACTGTGCCTGCGAGTCCTTCTGTTACACTTCACACACAGCTGGAGAGGGCGGACCAAACCACAGCACCCGACACGGTAAAGGTTCTGGCGGGAGAAGAACGGGCAATAAACTCCACAAGGACTTTAATAGGATTGAAAGCATTTGTTTTCTGTGGCATGTTTCCATAGCGCTCGAGTGTAATCCTACAAAAAGAAAACCTTTATCTGAGAGAGAGAGAGGGAAAACAAAACAAATGAAAAAAAACACCGCAGCAATTTTAACCACATGCTCCTAAGTTACAGGCATTTCAGCGACTTCCACAAGAATCGAATTCAGTTCTTGTAAACAGTGGTTCATTTCCGTGAGCATATTTGGACTAAACTGCTGCAAGTCGCTCATGGGTCAAAGTATTAGTTGGTTATGCTGATGTAGTAAAACAACATTTAAATGCTTTAAGACATTTTAATTGGACTAATTAGACGCACTTCATAGGTAATAGAGAGAAGGACTGAAAGAATATTAAGCCTTAAAATCACAGGTACCCAAAGGTAAATGTTTTATTAAAAAAAATTAACATACACGGATAAGTACACTTTCACATTAATACTCATAGATTAAGTACTTGTATTCATTATGAAATTAGGAGATTATGCGAAATTAAGTGGTCTCTGTTAAAAAAAATCAAAATCAATCAAAGGGAGGAGCGTAAAAGCAGGGGTTAACAGTATCTGCTCTGGATCAGGATCTTTTTAAACAACCCTCCGGAGAAGCATTCGCGATGGGCACTGAGTGGAACTCAGTTGGCCTGAGGCTCATCTGCTTCCACAGACTCTCTGAACGAAAAACACCCTCGGACGTTTCCATCTGCGGCCAGAGGGCAGCATGGGTCAGAATCGCTCTCATTAAAGAGTAAAATGCCCCGGATCTGTTAGCAGGCTGTGCAAAACGATCATAACCCTAATCACTCAACCAGTTTATTAACTTTACAAGTGCTGATCATTCTAGTAATTGCTACAGGGTTCACCAATGATGATTAAAACTTCTCTGGGCCACTAGACATCGAGCTGCATCAGAAAAGGTCAATGTGATCTTGCTTTGATCTTACCATCCAAATAAGCATGGGGGGGGGGGTTTACTGCAAAGCACTAAGCAGGTAGAGTGTGTGTGTGAAGGGCAGACACTCAGTCACTCAGACACCGTCACTGACTGAGACAAACAGACCATTAAGGAAAGGAAACGATCATTAAGGAAAAACCTTTGCTGCAGAGCAACATATAAACCCAGAGAAATATAAACCCAGAGAAATGTGAAGTACAAACTCTGGCCAGAGATCACAGAGGTGGAACTTCAGACTGTAATGATTCATATCTTAGTCCTTCAAGGATAAATGATTTCAGGATTGAACAACATAAAATTGCTTGACCCTAGAAACATTTTCAGAAGACAATGTAAAAATTGTGCTTTTCTCAAGATATTTTACAAAAACAGTCTTAGCATGCCTTAAATGTATCTAATGCCACATTGACATTACATGATCCATAGGGGAGGGATATCCATGTTTGTCCAGGGAAGGGGATGCCCGCCCTGCCGGAGGGTACTGACGGGCTATTCTGTGCCCTGCCCGGGTACACTGGTCACTGCATGCCCTCGCGTGTGAGAGTAGAGAGGCTTTAGTGAACACTTTACGGACCAAATGGACGTGTTGGGAGCTGAAAGCATGTTTGCCTGCTCACAAAATGACAATGAGAATGAACTTGGTGTAAATGTGGATAAAACCAACACAGCCACTTCCCCATCACTGCTGGTCTTCATCCACGCTTGTGCTCTTTACAGTGGTGCGTTTAGCTTGGAAACAGTCGGAGCACTGGATTTAGTTCAGAATCAATGTTTTTAAATCATCTTATTCATCCATATGTAATATGAAACATTTAACATCGCAAGTGGTTAATGTGCTAAACCACCACTGAAAAGAGCCATGGAGGGGCGTCATAGCAACACACAACAGACAAATGAAGAGACGAAGAGGATGAAGAACGAAGCCACTTTCCACAGAGCCCGACGGAACCGCACGCCCTCCACCACAGTGAACCAGCGCACGAGTGTCGGATGGCAGGAAATTCAAACAGGAATTTTAAAGGAGAAAGGAAAAGGAAGTTACATCACCACAGAGGGAAAACGCCGCGGCAGGCTTGTCCCGTCAGGGGATTCAGACCTCCGCGTGCGTGCTCACGGAAGCTTCTCCAACCCCGAGAACCAGCCCAGAAACCAGGGAGGTGAAACCCCAAAAGCATGTAGAACTGAAGAACCAACTGAAGAAGAACTAACTCGCTTCACAGTGCGAGACCAGACCATAGCAAAAGTCAGAAAACCTAAACCGGCAGGTCCAGTATAGCTAAAGCTACTTCTGTACTGCAGACCATAGAATTTTGTGTGTATTTGAGAGTGTGTGTGTGTGTGTGTGTGTGTGTGTATATAACACACATACAGACACACACACCCCCACCCACCCACACACACCCCACCCACCACACCCAGAGTGGGAATTTATGTATCCATGTATATAAAATCTATATATAAATGCTTTGTGAATCTTGGCTGTTATGTGCAACTTTGCAAGGGGCATGTTACATTCACTCTTGGCAGTTACATTCTCAAGTTACACCAATTACATTCTCTGGTGTAATAATTATCTGCTACAGATGCTCATGTTTGTGCATCAAATCGAACGGACTGTCTAGAAACATTACACATGTGCATTACAGTCAGGCCTCACAGTGACTGACAGATCAGAAAAGGGTCAATAAGGCACAGCACGGAAATCTACTGAACAGCAGATGGCGACATGGAGCGAATCATCAAAATTAAAACCAAGGCACGATGACACTGAGCCTCCAAGTCTAACCAAATGCCGGTGAGAGAGGGTCCTTGACGTCAGGCTGCCCACAAACCTGCCCGAGTCCTGATTGGAGCACAAACACTCGAGAGGCTGTTATACACGACCAGAACCTTTTGGGTCAACAAGTTCCAACACAAATGCAGAGACCATCTGACAAATGGATGAAGTTTTTGCTGCCAGGATGTTTTACTTTTTAGTCTAAATCTTTGTACAGGTATAACAGAGCAAAAGTCTGTTTAGGATTTTACGTTCTCAGACAACATAGTGGTGATATTTGGCTTATTGCCAAAGGAGCTGCTATATTACTGTGCACTAAACTCTCTAAGCAATAAGTGGGTTAATATTCAACAGCTCTCTAAAGTAAACGCCAAGTTCTGCCTTAGGGCAAGTCACTTCTAAAGTATTCACACACTGGCTGAGAGGTTTGAAATTTCACAAGACTGTAGTGATGCATTCTGGCACCGAGTATGATGTTGCCAATCATTTTGACTAACAATTTTAATATTTTAATATTCTCCTTCAAATCAGCCATCAGTGCCAACTGCAAAAAACTGATTACAAATAGAAGGTATTGAAAAGCATCTTATGGATCAAAGCCAAGGAAACAGGTCAATCAATACTGAGATCAGCAGAGTACTACTACGAAAACAAAACCCCCAATGTCAGCATACAAGCGTGACTGCAGACCCAGATGCATGCTGGGACAAGCCATAAGCTTCAACAAACATTCAGTGAATCTGGACACACCAGACAGGGAGGAAGGATGCCTGACCAACGGCACTCGGAGAGAATTTGAGACAGAAAAGGCCGTGACGTTAGAAGAGACTGCAAGCTGCAAAGAAAAGTGCTGCGACGATCCGAACTGGAGACGACAGTTCAGAGCCACGAGGTCTCAGTCTGGCACAGTAAAGTGGCAAAAGCACGGGGGCGTCTGATTGGAGCACGGGGGACGCTACATTTTAAGGTGGGCGGAGCTAGACGGGTCCGTGAGACCCAGGGCCCGAAGATTGTGGCACTCTAAGAGAAAGCCCTCCACCCCTGTGGCCCCGACCAGCGGGTTGCTGTAGAAGAGGTTCTGCTCGGGTGGCAGGCCTGGGTCAGAGCCCCAGTCCGAGTCCGACCCGGAGCTGCCGTCGCCGGAGCCCTCCGTGGCTGTGGGCGGGTAGCTCAACTGCTCCAGCTGCTCCACCAGGTCATTGAACTGCATGGCGGAGCTGGTGTCCGAGCGCACGGAATACGCCGGGAAGTTGACCATGGAGCTGGCCTCCGATAGGTTCTCAGAGCCTGGGAGGCGGAGCGAGGAGGCGGAGTCGGGGCAGCCGAAGTTGAGCGAGAGCGTGTCGCCCACCGAACCCAGCGCCACGTTGTCCAGAGAGCTGCACTCCGAGCGGTTGTTGACCAGGGAGCTGGTCTCGGACCGGCCCAACGCCCCGTTCAGGTCCCCCAGGGCCAGAGCAAACGGTGGCGTTCGCGAGGATTCTCCGTCACCGTAGTCGAAGCGCTCCACCTTGTCGTCGAAGCCATACGAGTAGGCCTCGGCCCCTCCTGCGTAGAACGACATTTCAGTGGGATCGTCGTCTATGAACTCCTCGCTGACCTGCAAATGGCCTCCGGCCAGTGGGAACATGGGAATGGGCCTGGCGCGCATCAGCTCCGCCTCGAAGGCCTCGGCAGTGAGGAAGCCCTTCCTGCACGCCCCGCCTCCCCCGTGGCTACCCAGCCTGCCCCGCCCACGCTCACCCACACGCCCACCATCCTCATTGCCATTTTGGGAGGACCACGGACAGGAGAAACTACTCTCTACACACACAAACGAGGGGCTGCAGACTCCTGCCGCCGGGTTATCAGGGGCACCTGGGAAGGCGGAGTTTGGTGGGGGGTTGGCCTTGACGGGCTCCTCCTTCACAGGGCTGGGCGGTCTGGCTGGCTGCTGGAGAGGCGGGATCTGCTGGGACAGGGGCGGAGCCAGGGCCTCCTTCCGCACGGGGGAGCTGGGGCCATGGAGCGAGTGGAAGGACATGGACATGGAGGGCGGAGAAGTTTCAGTCAGCTTCAGACTGTCGTTAAAGGACAGACTCTGAGAGAGAGGAAGACATGGGAGTGAAAAGACAAATACAAACGTTGTACCTCATCTCAGCCGTTACACATGTAAAGCAGAGCGAATGTTCATCTCTCTACTGACCTGTTTAGGCATATCGCAGGTCAATGAACGAGTTGACGTGCGAATCTTACTGTTCCTCCTGTAGACCAGCACCAACAGGAGAAACAGACGAGAGAAATATCTCCTCAGAGTTTCCACATGGGATGGGTTAAGAAAAAAAGACCCTATTTGAACATGGTCTCACCTCTGGTAGGGTGTTCTTTTCAGACCACTGTCTCTCACGTACTCCACCAGCTGTTTCTGGGTCCTGCCACTGTCACAGAGCAGATATAAAACCACCTGATTTAACCTGCACCAACAAACACACTTGACTCCCGTAAGCACAGGAGTACGACACAGTTGAAACGCTACTTAAACCGAACTAGACCGATTAAAATCATGCAAATAGAACAAAAGACCCAGTTCTAAGCCCTCAATATCTAATAAATATGACCTTATATACACACACTTGGCATTGTGGCTTTTAGATACAGCATGGCATCTTAAGAAAAGTCTCAAACACTTACACATCAAGACTAATATAATGCATCCCCTCAAAGGATGTTTGTGCATGTAAACCAGCACACACACAAACCTGCACGCAATCCTCCACACACACCAAACTTCATGAAAAGTTGCATGCACGCGCGCGCACACACGCACGCGCGCACACACACGCGCGCACACACACACGCACAGTGCAGTACCTGTATCTGAAGGAGGATCCTCGCGTGAAGAGCATGGGTTTGGCTTTGGGCTGGGGTTGATCATGCAGGCGGAAGAACGAATGGTACTCCACACAGCTCTTCCAGAAGATCTTGCACTGGTCCCGACTGGCCATCAGGAACTCCAGTGTGTCCTGGTGAGGACCCTGAAGGACACACAGAGGGACAAGCAGCAAAGTGAGCCAAGTAACGGGAATGAAATAGTACTGTGAAAAAGGGAGAGAGAAAGAAACGGCACAGAAGAATCTTCTCACTTGACTGCTATCTGAAGAAAAATCACTCAACACACATCTGAAACTTACCAAGATGGGAGTAGGAAATGTGTGTATCCAACAAGACATACATGAAAACATGTTGCCTGGACTAATCTTACTGTCTGTGTGCCCCCCACACAACACCCACCGCCGTATTCAATACCCACATGGACTTCAGGATGCAGCTTAATCAGAAATCTTTTCCTTTTGAAGCTCAACTTGCGAATCTTGGACCAGTTGAATGTGTTGATCTTGGTGTTACCCTGAGAAACAAACAGATTTCTCCATTTAAAAAAAAAAAAAAAAAAAAAAAATCAAAAATCACAGGCTCTGCAACATCCTAAATCCCAACAGAACCTGGCACTGCTCACCTGGAAGACCTGTAGGCCCATGTGAGCCACAGCCAGGTTGATCTTGGTTCCCTCACGATCAGCAGCGGGATGGAAGCGCACGCCGTACATCTCCAGCTTGCGTACGATCTCCAAAACCTGGAAGTCGGACTCCGCAGGCGTCTGACCCCTGCAGGAGGGAGCACAGCATTGCAGGCCAATAGCAGGAAGCAGAGAAGTTACTCTGCATGGGATTGAATTTCATGACAAAAATGAGCACACAGAATGTGGGATGGGACGAACACTCCCACAGCCTTTAGCACGGAGCAGGGGCAGAGTCAGACTCTCTGGCTGCTACAGGCGCTGCCAGCCCTGCCCTACAGAGGAGATTAGTCATATTTAACCTTCGACATCCTTTTTCAAAGCATCCAGGAAACGTTCTGAAGTACGTGATTAAAACAACCAAATGCCGTGTGGGCCAGGGCTAGGGCCTTCCGGGTTAACCACACGTTTACGCCAGGCTCTGGGGAATCGGAGGTGGCCCAGTGCTGGATCAGCAGAACATTCTAATTTTGCTCATCCTTTAAGCTGTGAAATCTCCTCAGGCTCCTCCCCAAGGCCAATCGGCTATGTGGCTAATAAGCGGGATTATAACCTGAACCTCAGCTGCTTCTCTCAAAGACAGAGAGCCCAGGTACATACAAACTGGGGGGGGGGGGGTAGTGATAGATAGAAAATGGGGAACAGATGGTAGACAGATAATAAAGTTACAAGAGTAACTTTAATTTTGTCATTGTGTAATGACTTAACTCTACCTGCACTAACAACAAAAAACTGTAAAGAAATCTCTCCTAACGGCCCAGTGCAGTGCACTAAATCACTACCCACTGAAAAAGTGAATCCCAAAAGGGTTTATTAACAGGTGAAAACATCTAAACCACAAATCCTCACAGAGACACTGGTATCAAAGGTTTGATCCAAAATAATAAAGACAGTGGTTCATCTGTCGGGTTTTGCTTATCCAATATTAGCACATTTCTTTTCTCTCTTATTCAGATCAGAAGTACAGACACACTCGCCTGTTTGAACATGCGCACAAACAGCTGCCTTACATTACCCCCATGTCTAATCCTTCTCCAAGAGCTTTTCAAACTCCTTTCACGTAACTCCGAAGGTCAGGCAGAGGGGAACGGCGGCCTCTGGTACCCTAAATCTTCCATATGTACACATGAACCCCCCCCACCCCCCCGACCGTGCACATTGGAGCACCAGCTGACATGGTAAAGAGCAGCCTTTCCATGTGGGGGAATAACTCAGGACTGAACGCTGAAAGCAATGGGGAAAATTTTTTTTGCCATGTATATGATGTGAAATACCGAGCAACATTTAAAAATTCAACATTGTTTTGCTCAGACAGTACACATTAACTTATCTAAAACTTCAGAAAAGGCATTAAATAAGTTAAACTAAATTTCCTGAATTCACACAGGAAACAAGTGTGCTGTTAGAAAACAGCCACCAATCCAGACTAGAACACATGCTGCTTCTCCTACTGGTCCAAAGGAGGGTCTTACACATGTTGTCGATGAAACTCCATGATCTTCTCCTGTACACGATCCTGATTAGGAAGCAACATGTTCAGCTTCAGAAATTCCCTGTCTGCAATGTCATCATAATCCCCAATCTCACCTGAGAGAGAGAAAGAGAAAGAGAGAGATTTGATTTTCTTGGTTGAGGATACAAGCCCCATGAACATGGTTGCCGTGTTTACGGAACCATGCCCAAAACATCCAATTGTTTCTTGTTTTCCAGACTGCTAGCTTTACTGTGCCACATTAGTGCAATAAAACCATGACATCCTGAAACCAGAGTTAACCAGGAGAACGGGTTACCTAATATTAGACACTAAATCGAGCCTCAACACTAGAAGGTGCACCCTGTGACTGTCTGTGCAACGTCACCGTGTTCTCTTCTCCACTGAAGGACATCTGTCCTCTTGTAAATTAGACACTTGTACAAAGCCACCTGGAAGCCTTTAGTGAAAGAACCAGTACCAATGAAACCAGACCATTTGGTTGAGGAAAAGCCATCTAAGAATTGAATGCGTGATACACAGGTGGCATTTCTTCCACCCAGGTCCACCTCAACCACACCCAGGTCCGGGGTGTTAAAGTGCTGGAGACAAAGCTCATCAGCTCCCCACAGCTGCAGAAACAGAGAAGGAACATGGTATTTCTGTCCCTCCCTCCACCCACACAACACTGCAGAGTTATCCAGGGCTATTCTGTAAATTCCTGACACAGACCCACATTCTTGTCTTCCAGTACAAGCAAATACAAGGCGACTTTACACAATCTGCATGTAATGAACGTGTACAGACTGGCTAAAGGACTTGAATGTAGTTTTAAAAAAAATGACTGGAATTACCATTGGCCAGACCAAAAAACATTCAAAAGTCCTAAAAGTCCTCTGCAACTCCTGCACCGTGGCCATCGTCAGTGGCAGCTGAAGGACGCCAAATCTGTGCCACACGGTGGTGGTGGTGATCAGGTTGGTGGCCACCAGAATTTCTCATCTCCACTCTCTCCGCTACCATCTCACCATTTTCCCCACAAATCTCAAGCACCTTCAAACCTTCCAACCCCCAGATGAGACACCTTGTCAGGGGACACCTTAAACCACCTTCACTCTGCCCATAAAGCCTTACTCTCATCTCAGTTTACTTGAGCTGAGGAGTCTCTCTCATACAACCAAAGAGCATCAAACACAGCCGTAGCATTGCGCCCATCATTTATAAAAACCGTTATATTATCTGCACAGGTAAAGTGCTCAAGCCCTGGATGCTGAGAAAACATTGGTATTCAAAAACCACTGAATTGTGCATGAAGGCAGGAGAAGCAGTGGCTTAATGGCTAAACTGTTCAACAGACAGAGGACAGGCCTGCATAATAACCCTCAAACCTGAAACTGGTCAGAATAAGGTCATCTCATCCAATCTAACATAACAGATCCAATCTCACACACCTCATCCTGCTTAACAAGGCCTTTTAGTAGGACCTGAATATCAGAGCCAGGTGGAACAGATCTCCTGAATATCAGAGCCAGGTGGAACAGATCTCCTGAAACAGGACTCTTCGTTGTGGAAAAGGCAAAATAAATAAATACATAAATCAACAACAAAAAAAATCCCACTCTTGCCCTCTTTATCCTTCAAGCTCAGGTCCTCTACTGGAGTCCTGGAAGCTTGAGAGTCCTGTGTAGTATCTTAGCTGTTCCCTGGACTGCAGTCTTCTTGACTGAGATCCCAGATGTCATTTGTGGGATCTGTTGGAGCCACTCCTCCAGTTTGGGCATCACAGCCCCTAGTGCTCCTGTTACCACGGGAACCACTGTTGGCTCTACCTTCCGCATCTCTTTCTTCAGCCCTTCAGCCGTTAATATTCTTGAACTTCTCATGTTCCTTATGTCTGATGCTGCCATCACTTACATCAGTTCATTCATCACTGCGACTCTCTCCTGCAGTTTACCCACCACTGCTATGACCAGTTGATTAGGCAATACCATTTTGTAGGTCTGAATCTGGAAGTCCCACAGAATTGGTCATTCATTTAGACCATGGAATTTCCAGAATTCGTTTCTGTATGTACTACGCTGGCCAGCTGGTTATACACGTACATACACACAACTATTTGAGTACACAAATTATAGTGAAGTTTTCAGACAGAGGTTCTTTATCAGCAATGCAAGTGAAGTGCTTCTAAATTTGTAAGAGGAACCCGTTTGTATCAGAAAAAGTATGTGGAACTTTAAATCACAGCATTAATTCCATGGGATTTTAACCATCTACTTTTTCTAATTACAAACTAGTTCCTCCTCCCACACACATGGCCTGGAGATTCATTCTCTATAGCTGTGAAAACCTGAAAGCTTTTTATGCATCGAACGGTTTCCTGTTCGAAAGCGCTGCAGGCAGTGTCAGTATGATTTGCCCTCAGGTAGGGATGTGTCATCAGTTTGATGGAGGTGGACCTACACTGGAGCAGGTGTGAGCCCAGCAGGGCTGCTGTGTTCTCTGTGCAGTGGAGTTTGCCCTCCATCAGATCTCTCTTCATCTGCAGAGAGAACAGGTATCTGCAGGAGGAAACATACACTCACAGTTATATAGTGCTGATGTGACCAAGCTGACAGCTCCGGCACTAGTAAGGCCACTAAAGGCTCTTCTGCTCTTCTCTCTGATGACCATATCAGCTATAGTTTGTGTTGCGATAGTTACCTACCTGGTGAACTCTTCCTGAAGCTGACCAGGATCAGGAGGGAAGAACTTAACAGATAACCGAAAGAGTGCGTTCATTGGTCCTGGAATACATCACATATACAATGTAAGCTCACACATACAGGTGAGGTTACAATTAAAAAGAGGTCAGACACACAAGGTTGGGGGGCGGGGTCACTTAAAACCACGCCCCAAACCTGCATGCACACTTACGTCGCACTTGTTTGATTATGAGCTTAGTGGGTTCCAGCCAAACCTACAACAGAGAGCAAAGCTACATTAGCACCACACCTGGCCCACACTCCCCCTCAGGAATTCAATGCGTTTAGAAAATATTTGTTCTTTCTAGTCAAATCCAGATGTTTGAACTGTACATAACCACCACTGGGGCAAGAACACATTTCAGAGCAAAATGAGAGCATGTCCATCTTTACTTTAATAACTCTGTTTATAACAGGATTGCCTACTACATTAATTAAGGCATAATTATAATAAAGAACTGAAGAAATGGTCACATCACAGCTGTGTACATGCTGGGGCTTATGAATGAGCAACAGTAACAGTGAAAGGGGGAGGGTGGAGGACAGTGTGAGACGAGTGCTGTGGACAGAGTGTGAGACGAGTGCTGTGGACAGAGTGTGAGACGAGTGCTGTGGACAGAGTGTGAGACGAGTGCTGTGGACAATGGCGCTTCTCTGCTAGTCACATCTGGGACCGATTGTGAAAGGAATAAACCCTTGATCACCACACCTTCCCTCCTGTGTTGTCCTGGAGGCACTGGTCTCACACTAGCATCTCCGTGCACACCCACCCACCCCTAACCAGACTGAACATTAGATTACTCAAAGATGCATTCAAATAACAAAAAAGCCCTTCTAACTTTCAAGCCTGATTGTTAACATTCTAGATTACACCGGTGTCTGATATGATCACGTCCTATACTAATCACACCACACACATCCTGCCGTAAGAGTAGCCACACAATCAATAAACTCCTACAATCAATGAGTCCTCGTACCCGCTGCACTGCACTGACTGTGTATTCGCAATATCTGGTAGATACAGTGAGGCCCACAAAACTAAAACCGTCAGGTTCATTAAATATACAAACAATGGGCCACTTGGTTTTGTTTTAGTTCTATGCAACCTGTTTGGTTTCCTGTTGCTGTACTGATTTCACTTTTAAACCTTCCTGGACCATAAACCTTTCAAGCACCTGAAATCTATTTCTCTACTTCTTCAGTTTTCTTGGAACAAGTTATTCGTTATTCCCTAGTCCATTCATTTCTTCACTAATGCCTTGTCCAGTTTCGATATTCCTTTTCTGTTCCAGAGAGCTTTAAAACTACACAATTGAGAACAGAAAACACCATGAAGCTGAAACTCTTTTATGAGCTTCACTGAAGGACCTTCAGAAGTACAGACAGCTCCCAGCACACTGGACCAGCGTTTGGCGAGTGGCCACTTACCCAGTTCATCTGCAGATTCTGGAACTCCAGACCAAAATAATCGCTCTCAATGAGATTGATCCTCCGGAACACTTCAGAATAAAGTGTCTGCCCATCTGCCTTAGACTGCAGAGAATGAATGAGAGTGAGAGACATGATTGTCTTTTCAATGACCATGTAATGACGAGACGTACAGCATTCTAGAAACAATATAAACTATACAGATGTTGGGAATAACAGCACGCCCGTACACACACGTGGAGTGAAGGACTGGTGGGAGGTTTTGTGGAGACAGCAGCTGCAGAGCCAGGCCCTGCTACAGGACACCTGACATCAACTCAACCACGACATGCACCAGAACGAATTACCCTCCCACCACACTGTTCTCAAACCTGTGACGAGTTCACGAACAGAGGCCCTTTGGAACAGAAACGGGTTTCTAACCCGTTCTTTTCTCAGAAACCTTGATTTTGAAAGCCTCTAGGGTTAGTTGTAACAGAATGAAGGGCTAATTGCTAGGTATTGAGAACACACAGCACTGAGGTTCTGGATACTGGTCAGCGACTTTGAGAAAATTATATGGCGTACATCTGTTTGTGATGAAAAATATATTTTTAAAAACTTAAAAGTGGTTCAAACTGAAATGGGCAGGGTAGGGTTTCAAGCAACAACAACTTATGAGCAAACTACTTTCTATCTTGAGTTAAAATATCAAATTCTCTCAGCATGTTAGAAATGTGAAGTAAACCTTTACCAAACCTAGAGCAAAGAGCACCCATGTGACAAAATCAAGTCAGCTTATTAGTTACCCAGTACAAACTACTAAATTCTCAGCAAAAACGGTCCCATAAACTAATCTAGTATTAATCTGTTATGAGGACATAAAGGGGATGAAGACAGTAGCATCAAAACTGCTTATTTTAACAAATTAACTTTTTATTGGTTGTACAGAAAACATGGCATCAAACACAGGGCTGCATCACCCAGCGTGGAACAAGAGCAGACACAGAACAGCGAACCTGGACTGGGGTCGAACTGCTCGGAGACAAAACAAATCGTGTGTCGCAGTGAGAGTGAACCTCAGCAGGGAGGGGCTGCCACTGCAGGAAATACCTTCAGACTCACAAACGGACATTAAACAGGCTATAGGGTCATATCTGGGGAGGAAGTTTTACTTCTCCGGACAGACACGGAGTGCAGGATGAGGTCGGCAGGGGCGAGCAGTGCAGCTTAAGTTCTTCCTAAGTGAAATACTCGGACCTGGCTCCGAGAGGAGCTTCAGCTGCGATACTCGGACCTGGCTCTGAGAAAAGCTTTCAGCTGCGATACTCGGACCTGGCTCTGAGAAAAGCTTCAGCTGCGATACTCGGACCTGGCTCTGAGAAAAGCTTCAGCTGCGATACTCGGACCTGGCTCTGAGAAAAGCTTCAGCTGTGTGCCAAGCTGGGCGGGCAACTGCTCTCCAAATGGTTTCAGTTGGTTTTAGTGGGCAGGAACACCTTTATTAAACATGGATTCATGACACATCCCAATATAGAAACTTGGTGTAATTCAATGCATGCATACATTCAAGCTTGCAATTCAATTTCAGGAGCTTTTAACTGAGCATTTTGAGCATTAAATGGGTAAAAAAAAAAAAAAGTTGTTTTTTTTCCTCTGAATATCTGAAAAGCCTATTAGGAAGCAGGACTTTACCACTGCAAGCCTACAGGACACCTAATGGTGTTGCTAAGGAACACAAGAACCATTTATGCACTCTGCTCCTTTAAATCCTAATCACCAAGTAAAAACTTAAGATCTATACTCTTGCTTTTTACGACAAACACCAATAGTAAAGGAATTTTATACAATGTGCTAAAAACAGACAATATCCAAACTTTCATAAAACAAACACACACACGCAACAATGACAGATGGTGGAGGAAATGCCTGAGAAATGAATTACACTGTTCAGCTCATTATCTCTAGGCCCTTAAAAATCTCTTATATAGAACTTCTGTGAACACTACCAAGGTTTTCTACTGCCATCAGTCACCAACTGAACATGAGCTTTCAATCAAATCAAAGTCATTTCTCTTCTGTTCGCTCTAAACAGGTTTTCCACATGAACCTCCTTCACTTTATGTAACAAGCATAAATAAGTTTAGTCAAAACATACAAACCAAACTAACCACGTTACATGAGGAGTTCACCAGCACACTTTACTGTGAAACACCTCCCCCTTCCATGCTTCTCTGGAAACCTTCGGAACTGCACGAGAATCTCATCACCTCTACACATCTACAGCCTGCAGCAGCTGCCACCCAACACCTTCCTCACGTGTGGGGATATAAACTGATTGCGATATTTGGTGTGTATTGTGAAGGTCCTCGAGCCGAGAGAGCACTCAGGACAAGCTGCAACATGGCGGTACGGGGGGGGATGGGACACAGTGCGTGAAATCACAGAAGTCCACACTGGTCTACAGGAGAGGAGCTGGTGGGACGATCACGTGGCATTACAGGAAGTGCTTGTCCAGGCTTGTCTCTGGGCCGTTTCAGAATGGTACGCTGCCTCTCTGTCTCTCGACGTTCCAGACACAGTTCAACAGCTGGTAGCTCAGTGTACACATGCACCCAACCACACCTTAACTACAGGGATTGATAAGCACTGCTTGTAAATAATTAACTTTATGTACAGATGTATGGGTGGAGAAAAGAAAAACTCTCAATAGCTAGAAATAACAGAAAAAGGGGAAAGAGGGAATTAGAAATGACTCCGAGTTACATTCTAAGGGGTGTATCATTTTGTCCAAAAGAATTGTTCACTCAGTTAGTTTTGGACTTATCTTCTAAATCGGAGCAGACGGAATAGTGAGGAGGAAATGAGGCCTGCACGGCCTTTATCCGAACGCTGACATCATCTTGCACCTTGGCCTCTCCTCGCAGAGATAAACACACTCCACACCCCCAAGTTATGACTATGTCTCTAAGAGCCACGAGCGAACAGATCCCTGTCCCTCAGGTTCGTCTGGATAAGGCCTGATCGTCTCTAACGAGTGAAGCTACTGCCTCACAGTGTTTTCTGTATGATAACTGCCAGAAAACAAACAAACACATACATAAAAAAAACTAAATATAATTGACCAACAGACTGAAAAACCTGGGTCCAATGTAACTGAACTGTGACCAGGACTGAGGGAAAAGGCCTCTACACACACTCTGCACAATGAGTCTAGCTATTCCAGAAATCAGGCAAACGTTAATCAGATTACACTTGTTAACCGTAAATATGAGCTGTGTTGCGATCGACAGTCAATAAATCCAAAAACACAGAGCTTGTGAGTGATGCGAGTTGCGATGTGTAGGTCAGAAGTAATGATGTGTTCGGGCTACACTCTGAGCCCAGAGCGTCTCCACAGCAGCGCTGACACAACGGGAGCAACATGGATCTGGCAGAAGGACTTGGATTACGTGCTCTTTCTGAAAACACACTGACCAACTGCCCTAGCTGGCATTACTGAGCGAAGCTGCCAGATCTGCTGCCAGCCACCGAGTCTGCAGCAAGCAGGGACACGTTGCAGAGAACAGCGCTTCAGTCTGCAGAAGCGCTTTTTCCACAGGAGGTCTTGTGGGGTGAGCCAAAGTCTCTAGCATCTCGGCAGATCGAGCCTCACCCCTCGCTGTACACAGCAGGCAGATCTGCTCTAGAGTCCCTCCAGCCAGCACAGAGCCAGCCTTCCCTGTGAAGGGCACCATCCTATCTGCTCCTGCACACCTACAATCTCTTACACTGGGAAAAAGCGAGAGCTAAGCTCCTGCTCCAGGACAGACGGGGCAACTGGGATCTTGAGGATTTTCCAGTAGCTTTACTCACACAGTGCCCTCCAAGCACAGCCTCGAAAGTGTGAATGGGGTGCATCTAAAGATGGCCAGCTGGGATGTAATGAAGGGTAAAGGGATGTGAGTGTGTGTTAGATTTTCACACTGCTGCTTAAATACTTCACACCATGGTAACATTTGGTGACACAGAGGGCCATCAGGATGTTATAGGGCTGCAATTTTACTGTTACAGTACAGACTCTCACTCGCTACACTATGCTGTTACAGTACAGACTCTCACTCTCCACACCGACGCTGTACCACAGCTGGCATCCCAACCCTGATGTGGCACAATGCAGAACCTTTGGATAACATCACTCTCACCAGATCAAACGGACTGAACACAATGTCTTAATGAGCTACAAAACTGTTTGACACCTCTGCACAAATGAGGTCATTGGGGTTTTTTTGTTTTTTTTTTACATTTCTCATGTACAAAACAAATTAATCAAGCCGGTCTGTGGTCCAGGCTCCTCCCAGTAATGTATTTTGTGACATGGAGAGGAGCGAAGGCTCTGAGGGCCAGTTTACCAAGACAGCTCTTGATAAGAAAGCTTTGAAGTTTAGGAGGCAGTTATTGAAATTCAGTGGTCTACTTTCCCAAGAACTCTCTTTGCTAAACAATCCACCCCCAACAGAGTTGAGCTTGAACAAGACTCCAGTGTCCCTCCCTGACCCACCCCTTTCACGCCCCTCAGACTGCCAACTCCCACCCCGCACCCCCCCAAGCTATTTACGCGTTTCTTTGTCCAAGCTGGAAGGGTCCTGCCCCTCTCCCACCATAGAGTAGTCCAGTGTGGTGGTGGTCTCTGCTCACTTGCACACGTCTGGCTCCACTGATCGAAACATCCCCCTCACTGTACAGCCCTCTCGTTTTCAAAACACACCCCCAACCACACTTTCCCTTCCTGTCTTTGTCTCTCTCTCTCAAAAGACACATGCCAGCTTTGATACTCAAAAAGATTTGTTTAAAAAGTCCTTATGCTAGCAGGTCTCTTCATTTGTCTGAGCTGGAGTAAGTGCAGGCTGGAGGTAGAGCTCCTGTAATGACGTACAGGATAAAGGGCCCTGTTCCCTGCTCTGCTGTCCCAGCCTCATGCCCACTGAGCCCTGCAGGGCATTCTGCTACTGCACCAGTGTGGGAGGAGCTGAACCGTGCTCCTCCCCCCAGCACCACACCTGGGCTCACGGAGAGATGACGACGGCCACCATGACGACAAGCTCGAAATTTCTGGTTTGCAATAGGGGAGGATTTGAGGCCCACAGTCTCTCTCTCTCACACACTCACACACACCTTCCATGTCCTTTATCGTCAAGTCACTGAATTCATGTCATTCATCAACAGGCCTTTCCCATTTAATGAGATCGTTTGCAAGGAGAAGTGTAAGAGAGAAGTGTAAGAGCCATTTATAAGAGTACAAACCCTCTGCACACGTAGGTGTTGCATTAAAGTGAGAGGACACGGCTCTGGCTGGGCCTCAGGAACAGCGGGCTGCTCCCTGGTGCCACGCAGCTCTGGCTGGGCCTCAGGAACAGCGGGCTGCTCCCTGGTGCCACGCAGCTCTGCAATTTGTATCTATTTTTGCTTACACCTCTAGAAAGAACAAATCGCAGATTAAATTACAAGCCTGCAAAACGTAGGCGGATCAGATTTCTGTTCCTCTTTAACAGGCGCACGGCATTCAAACTAATAACATTCAAACTAATAACATTCAAACTAATAACATTTGCTGGGGTTTTATTTATTTTTATCTTGCCTCCAATAACAAAAGAAACAATTTCAGAACCCTCGGGACAGGACTCGGGACAGGACTCGGGACAGGACTCGGGACAGGACTCGGGACAGGACTCGGGACAGGACTCGG
>JAOXYF010000018.1:2236174-2278140 GCA_028565775.1 Sternarchorhynchus goeldii | reverse complement strand
CATGTTGTGTGGACAGAGGAGAAGTGGTCCAGAGTTCATTTTAGTGATGAAAGCAAGTTTAATTTATTTGGATCTGACAGGAAACATTACGTTCATTGACAAACTGGGGAAAGTCTGAACCCAAAGTGTCTAAAAAAGTGTCTATGAAAAAAAAATCAAGCGTTCATACATTGTTCTCTAATTTTGATCTCCAGTGTATGCATGTAATAATGTTATATATATATATATATATATATATACACCCCATTTATATGGTAATGTGTGAAGGAGAAATGCAAGAATTTTAAAAGCATAGTTTTCAAAGACATTATTGTCATTTAAAGTATTATTATTAATATTATTATTATTATTATTACCCTTTCCTTGTGGTCACCAGTAGAAGATCACTGAAGAGAAACAGATGTACAGGAGAGTTTCTCTTCTGGCCCAGAATTTTCTCATTCAGAGAGAGCTGAACCATGTCCCCCTCTTTAACCAGCCAGCGAGATGATGATACCAAAGGTAGAGACTGAGAGAGAGATGAACATACCAGTCATAACAACATCGTACAGGCAGAATAAACATGACAGAGAGAGAGAGACAGACTGAGAGACTCTCTTCAAAAAGTAAGAACAAAACATTATTACACTTGTTTTATCCACATCAATCTGATGAAAATGAAGAATCAAAAGTTGTGCATATGTGTGGTTTATGCAAATCAAAAAGTATTTGAGGTTTATGCAAGGTTTACCTTGCATTGAAAGTCTGTTTTGTTGGCAATATTCACCAGCTCTTCCATCTGTTTCATTATTCCCACCTCTCTGTTGCATTCCTCCACCACCTGCACATGCATAGTGCACAGATTATAGAACTGACTCAACAACAACAGACATGTTTGCACTTGTGATTTTTGATATAGGATCAACACCTTGGACATGCCCCAGAGATGAGACAGCAGTATGTATACTGTTGAGATCTTCCTCACTGCTCCCAGAGATGAGATAACAGTGTGAGCAGTGAATTTACCTTAGAAACCTCCCTCACTGTTCTCTCTGCTGAAGCCTGTAGTTTGGAGCCTGAGCAGGTTCTCTTGAGCACCATCTGCGGTGGGTAAAACGTGTGAGTATTGTGTAGCCCGAACCGTGCTGGGACATCATGTTCACCTGTTTTCTGCTTTAGAGCTTCACTGCACCTCTGACCTCCATGAGGATCTTGAGGCGTGGGATCCTCTGAAAAGGCAGGGACAGGAAGGACTCCAGGGGAAGCCTGTTACAACAAGGGTGCTCCTCCAGCTTGTTTAACACTTCCGCGACCCGAGGGCTCTCCTTTCTTACAAGATCACATCAATGCCAAGTATGAAAGTGAGCAAACACTCTGAACGGCAGTCTTGGATAAACATAGAAACACTATGTGACGATCGGCACCTCTTCCTCACCTCAGGTTGATTAGGGCTTGTTTCTGGTATGGCATGTTGCGTATATAACGGACATAAGCATTAAATGGGCCAGTGGCGTACTGATACACAACATCACAGATGATGTCACAAAACAAACTGGAGTCCAGCTTCTGCACCAACGTGATCATGAAACTAAAAACACACAGAGCCACACACACAGGTATACAGAGAATATACCAGCATGAATATGAAATTAAAAACACACAGAGCCATACACACAGGTATACAGAGAATACTTTGCATACCATTTGGCCACAGAAAGTACATTTTAAGTGTGCGTTATAAATACCATGTACTTACACACTTACACGTACAGAACATTATAACGTCCTTTTGATTAATGAAATTGTCAGAAAAGCTTTTCACATCTGCACTGGTCTAGTTGGGCAATTTCAAATCAAACTTGTGTCTACAGGGATGACTTACTTTTGACTGATTTCTCTAATTTTGTGCATATCAGAAAATAACAGTTTGTGCTGTATGGATGTTAATGCTGAATTCAGTTCCTCAGACTTCTGGAAATGATCCACAGCTACAGTCAACCCATCAAGATACATCTGCTCAGAAGTCACTACTTCATACATACTCTGAAGTTGAGACACAAACACACACATACACAGTAGGTTAAACATAAAGGGATAAAAATCTAAATCTATTAGGAGTAACAAAAAAGCCTTTACCTAAAGTTAAATCAGACAATAAGAAATAACAATCATAGATATCCTTCCTTCATGTTTGCAGTACCTCTTGAAGCAGAAGTTCTTCCTTTGTGAGTTGGCTCAGAATGCCTTTGTCTCTCACAACACGGCGTTCTTGCCATAAACTCTCCAAATGCCATTTCTGGAAATTGTTGTTCAGTTTAGAATCCCTGTGTGTGTAGTTTACTGTTCCATGGATCTCCAAACCAGTAGAGGGCAGCACAGCAGCAGTTGAATATTCATAGTATGTTGCTGTCTCGGATGTGTGTTTTATGAGTGGTTGAGTTTCCACGGGGACCGATGTGTCTTGGTGCATGGCTTCTCTCTCAGCTTCCTTTGCTGGCATTATCTGTGTTTTGTCTGCTGAGGTTTGCGTTTTGTTCTGAGACAGGAACAAACAGAGTTATATTTGAGAACCTTTACTCTACTCACTGGCTGCCTGAGTGATGCCTTTGAGAGTATGAAATTGACCAATAGATCCTTGGTAGTTTTGAGCTTCTTATCAACGTTTGTCTCTTGGTCTTCCCCTGAAAATAGTCTATGGTGCTCAAATTCTTCAACACAATAGACTCTTTGGAAGTTTAAGCTGTACCTGAGTTATCAGCTGTTCTTTATCACGTTTTCTCAAAGCTGGAACAGGCTTAGCTGGATGGGGCTTCAGTTGAGTAGTACTCAAAGAAGTCAAATCTTCAAATGCAAAGAGAGAAATGCAAATGCAGAGAAAGAGCAAATGATGAACTTCGCAAAGTAACTGGTCTTTATAATAGATGATGTGGGCTTTATACACGTCAGTGTTCATTACCCAGATGCTGTGATTCTCCTGGTGGGAGGGAGCAGGGATCATTCTGTGATGATGTGTCAGCATCCATGTAAACTTCATCATGGCCAAAAATTCCCATTGAAAAACAGAACAGAATATTGTATAACTTGTAATGCAGTAAAAACCAGTAATGTAGGAGTCAGTAAAAACAGCTCGCAGAGTGTGGCTTTTTAAAAACAACAGCTGCTTTTTATTAAAGGGAACAGGTTTGTACTGAATTTGAATCTGTTTTGTTTTCCTTGCCATAACATCTGTTTCAGGATAAACAGAAACTTACTTAATAATAGTAATAATAGTTACACCTATGATAATTACATATGGTACCTTTAATAAGGTAGGTTAGGAATTATCAGGGAAAGTCCAAACTCCACTCTTACTGTCTTCTTGTCACACAGCCCACATCAGGAGACTACGATTCCCAGCAGCACCCACCACAATGGATGAGCTCTGCCTCTCCAGCTTATTAATTGCACCTGTGGCTTATTACTGACAGAATATTTAAGAAACATTGATTTTACTGTTCACTGTAAAGTATTTCCACTCTTTTGTGTATTGAGCTTCTGAGTGGGTTTTCTATCGTTGCTGTTATTGAACCTGGGTTCTGTTGACATCTACTTTGCGACATCTCATGTCATGATATTTTGGCTTGTTGTTTTGACTCTGGTTTTTGGGTTGTGATTTTGCCTACTATAGTTTTGTCCCTTGCCTGTACTTCACTCTGCTCATCATTAAAATGAAGTTTCTAGCTGCATACATCTGTTTTGCCTCACTCTGTTATGCTTCTGGATTTCCTGGTTTGACCAGTGAAATTTCTGCTTCACTAAAGAACAGCTCTTTCTTACTTTTGTTTTATAATAACAGGTACTGAAATGTTTTGTGTATGTGGGGTTCAGTGTGAGTCACTGAATCCTCCCAGTCCCAACTTTTGTGTGTGTGTGTCCCAGTCCCAACTTTTGTCCCAGTCCCAACTTTTGTGTGTGTCCCAGTCCCAACCTTTATGTGTGTGTGTGTCCCAGTCCCAACTTTTCAATATTAAATCTACTAAAAAAAACCAAGCTTTTAAGAAATGGACAAATGAACAAAAACACAGTTTTTCAAATGGACCAAGTGTGGCTGACAAACCAAATGGGTCGGACTAACATTAATGCAGAAATTCATACTTCAACTCAGAAGGTATATACTTTATTGAAGTATATACTTTTTCATTTAGTGAAAATTTTATGCATGCATTTACATTTAAATAAATTGTACTTTTATGGTGGTTTGACATTTAAGGGTATGGCATACTTGTGTCTCACCATTTGATATGCTGGTCTGCTTTCTGGATAGGGGTGTTGGTGGTAGAGGTACATTGGGAGGAACCCGTCTAGGGTTCTCATGCTGTGTGCTCTTATAAACAGTAATCTCTTTGTGATCCCCTTTTGTGATCTTATGAACAGTAATCTCTTTGTGATCCCCTTTTGTGATCTTATGAACAGTAATCTCTTTGGCAGAGTGATTCTTGCTGTCTTCTCCGCTGATGTGAACAAATGCAGCAGGGTGACAGTCCCTGCCCTGTGTGTCAAGCCTTAGCTCACACCTGCTGCCATGTTGGCAAGGACAGGATACTGTACAGGCAGGCAAGACAGAACCACTCTTGCTGTAACTGCAAACTAGGAGAAACAATATACATATATAGTTATTATTTACTTCAAACAGGGTAGAATGGACATATTTGTCCATTGGAGCATAGGTGTTTGCCCATTGAATATTAAACACAGAACAACCTGACATACCTGAGACAATGTTCCCAGATAAAGAGGCTTGGCTGGAGACATATGTGCTGGGATTGGTGACAGGGTGGGTTAGCATGTTTGCTTTGGGTTGAGGCTTACGTATACGAGGTTTAGGGATGGGCTTGGTCTGAACTGAGCGATTCGGACACAGAAGCTGAGCGCTGTGGTCTGAGTTCACGTTGAGTGCCCAGGACGACTTCAGTCTGCTGTTTGCAATCCGAAGCCCCTCCTCTGTTAACTGGGGTTTAGGAGGCAATTGAGGTTTTGTAATGATGCTGTCAGCTCTTCCCATACTTATGTGGGCAAGTCCCTGTGGGATAAACAGAAATTGAACATTTCACAAATATATCGTACATATATGGACAGGGCTGTGAAATACAAATCTATTAAATTAACAGTTTTAAGCCCCACAATTCAAAACAATGGAAAAGTAACTATATTTTGGTATATCAAAATTGACATTCATATGTCTCCAGCCAAGCTCTTTCTGTTATTTTTTTAGTATATTAATTACTTGTGTCTGGCCATATATACTCAGATGTGGAGATGAGAGTACCTGCTTGTTCACTACTCAAGGTGTTTTCGAAGTTGATATTTTTAAATGAGCTAAATTTAATCAAAATATGTTTTATATTCCAAGTTGCTAGTTCTGACATGGCTCAACAGAACATCTGTGTATCACTGCCTTATAGCACTGACCAGGTGTGTTTAATAGTAGTTAAGGTGGTGTCAAACTCTGGTCTAGGAGGACCAGAGTCTAGTGTGGTTTGGTGATTGACCTAAACACTTGATTCAACTTATCAATCAGTTACCAGATTTAGGAAGAGTGTCTGAGCAGAACAATCACCCAACTTTGCTGGACTCCAACCATCAAAGACTGGACTTATAGTGATACAAGCCTGTTTGTTAAGATAAGTCTGTCTATATGGTGAGTGTTGACAAGACAGTCAAGGATGATTAAACAAGTTCAAATATTAATTTTATGAGTGCAGATGACAACTTCAATAGGGATTAAACAGTGAAGAACGTGAGACAGTAGCAGGAGAGGAGAACTCTAGTGAATTTTGGGCAAGAGAGGCCTCTGTAGATGGGAGAAGATAGCTCCCCCTACTGAATATGGAAAGAGAGGACAAGAAGGATGTGAACCAAGGACAAGAGTACAATAAGGAGGGTTACAAAATCCGTCATGGAGAAAAAAGAGGGTTTTCAAAAGTATAAATAGGGATATGTCACACAGAGAGTTTCCAGTGTGGTCTTTCTCCAAACATCAGATATTGCAATACTTGGTGGATTAGCATCCATGGAGTTAGATGGTGTAATTTGAGATGCCATATCTGCATACACAGCATGCACAGTAACCACGCCAGTAAAGGTCTTGGTGAACAGTGTGGTGGAACTACTGTCAAAGAGAAAGACAATGGAGCCACTTTCAGAGGCTATGAGAGGATAAGTTGGATGGACATTTTGGGTGATTGTAAATTGTACATAGCATACTAGGGGTTCGTACGGACTGGGAAGGCAGTCGACACATTAATGTATCGTGGATGAATATGGTTGGGTCAAACATTTGATGTGGATGCAAATTCAGAGTACTGAAGGAAACTGAAAAAGGTGAGGAGAAAGAGGGTTTCAGGTGTGATGGCAGTTTCTAGTGGAAGTGCCTTGAGTGAAGAATGTGGAAGCAGTGTGTCTGGTGTCATTGAAAGCTCTTTTTGATGAGTAGAGTAGAGACTGGCTTGCAAGTGGCTGGAAGATGATAATGAAGAAGCAGGGATGAGATTTAATGAAGGGATGAGATTTAATGCTGCTTAGGTAAATGTGGAGAAAGAGATGAAAAGGACACATCTGGTATACATAAGAAAAGTGGAGGCTGAGATCTATGGGGAAAATATTATGAGATTTATTATTATTATCATTATTATTATTATTATTATTATTATTATTATTATTATTATTATTATTATTATATTGTGAGAAATATTATGAGAGTGTGAAAGTAGGTAGAATGGTATCCTGAGCTTGCTGGATGAGGTAGGTAGACTGGTGGTTCAGTGGAGCATCAACAATAGAGTAAAGCTCCCACAAATCAGATGAATCAGTGGTAGGCCATTTGGTAGGCAAGGAGGAGGTGAACCATTGACCACAGCAGAAAGATGAGGTAGCATTGGTAAACAGTTCCATGGGAGAAATGTCAGAATGCTGATAAAGAAGATAAAGTCCTGATAAAGAAGGACTCAGAACTTTATTATTCTGAATTTCAGTGGAAGCAGGCTCAACCAAAACAGAGAAAGGTCAAAAACAACAAGAAAAGTAAGAAGACCAGAGTCACAGAATCAGTATTAAAAAAGGGCAAAGTTTGGGAATATAAAGTGTGGTATTTTTCCCCCAAACAGTTATTCCAGAACTGATCAACTGTATTGCACCTCAGCATATTATAACTCGATGTGTTACACCTCAGTGTATTGAAACTCGATGTGTTACACCTCAGCGTATTGTAACTGGATGTGTTACACCTCAGCGTATTGTAACTGGATGCATTGGAACATTAGCTTGTCAGCTTTTCACATCTTTTCTGAATGACCTAGAATGTATTTATTACTCACTTTCTCATTATTACCCACTTTCTAAGACCTTTCTCTTATCAACCCGGAGGCAACCCTGGCCTCCTCCCTCTGTCTTATCCATGTGGGTGTCTCTGTGTGGAGGTGTTCCTGTGTCGTGTCGGTTGGATGTGAGTGTGCCTGTGTGTATGTCTTGGTGGTGTAGGCGGAGTTCTTGTTGTCGGTCTTGTGGATGTTTGTTAGTGTTACTCGTATCACCTGTGTCTCATTAGTGTGAGTGTATATAAGCATGTCACTGAGTGTTAAGCATTGTTTTTCATTATGTGCTTCAAAATGTAGAAATAAAGAACGTTTTTTTTTAAATGTTTGCCCTCGGGAGTTTGGTCTCGTTTTCTACAGCTCCCCAGGAGCCCTAACATCACACCGTGGTTAGACCATGATGTGTCAGTATAGCTGTGGTGGAGCTCTCTCACCCTACAAATATTAGAAGACCTTTCAAGTGTGGAAGACTGGGACAGAGCCTCATGCCCCTGCATGCAGTTGCTATCAACATGAGGACAAGAAAGAAGACATTCCTCTTACAGGAAGCAATTTATAACTGAGCCTAAGGGCTTCTTTAAAAACCCCTCACTTCTTAAAAAACCCCTCACTTCTGGTTGAATGCACAAGCAGCTAAATTCTTTATAAATGAGGTAAAGCATTTTTGCATCTCTACATAAGTGATCACTGATTGGTGTCTGGAACTAAATATGTACCCAATCGACATTCATATAACATATTTTAATGGTTTCCACATCAAATAACTGGAAAAGTTTAACCTCCCAAACACGTTAGTTTGAATTGTATATCACAATATTTAAATCTTTTCATGATTTTATTTTTATACAAGAAGACGTTATATATAAAACCATGTTTTGCACTTGGATGGAAACCTCAGTATCTCCTGTCTACATCAGCATACTGTGCAGTTACTCCTGAAGAAAATACACAGCAGCTCTGTCTCTCAACCCAGCCTCAGACAGTGAGTTTTTTATGTAACTGTGTTTATGCAAGACACAACAGATGTACGATAAGTTAAATAGACCATAGACAACAGGTCTTACTAAAATCTTAACACAGACTCAGAATTTAATAAGTACTAAATATGTCAGAAGTATTGTATTTTTTTTACAACAGGGCAAAAAAGCCCTGTAACTTTGTATAATAACTTAAATATTTAATTTTTTTATATTTTAACATTTTACAGTTAAAGTGTATTGTGTTTATGAAAAAATCAAATGTGTACAATATGATTAGAGCAAATAGTTGAGCATTCAGAAGATCAAACAGAATGTATCGCAAAGTTTGTTGAGCAATGGGTGGGTTAGTTTGGGTTAGTTTGGGTTAGTTTGCTATTTGTTGTCTTTTGCGTGTTTGTTTTCTACCCCCTTTACCTGCTTTAATAAACAATTTAAAATGTGTTCTACTCACCTCAGGTGTAGCACCCCTACTTTCACCTTTGGATGTAAGTTTCAGTCCAGGTTCTACTTGTCCAGTCCTCAAACCAACAGGTACTGGCTCCAGAGATCAGTTTGTCCTGATAAAATGAAAGACCAGTCACTGACCGTAAACCAATCTCATGTGAGGAAAGTAGAGAAAGAGATGAGATTTGTTTCATCTTGTTGGGCTGGCGTTGGGCCAAGATATCTTGCGTTCCAGACATCTGTCCTGGGAATGCTGTTCATCTAGCTGCTTCTTGACAAATCCTCTTACAGGAAAATGGCTCATTTCGACGCAGCATCCATCAAAACACTTAAAATGTCCCATTACTGTGTACTATAAAATCATATTAGTTTATGTTCAGACGTTCTGGGTAAACAAACTGAACAGATAACACATGCTCACATGAACCTTTTACAATAAAAGGTATAGGAGATGTAATTAAAATATATCAAAACATATATGATGCCTATATTTATCATTTCTACCCAAAATAGGAATCTTTCTGCCCACTGCTCCAAAGTTAGACAGGCTACTTCAAAAAGTGGTTTCATTCATCTTTTGCCATAGTCATAAAATGTTTAGTGTAAGTGAATTTAAAATAGCTTAGATTGTTTCAGCTGTACTGTTCAAATCACCAAAAATACATGTTTATATTTTTTATAGTATGGATTTATTTAAATGAAGTTTTATTTGGCTTTGTATGTTAAGGTATTACACTATGGAAATAAATGATATTAAGAATGGGATGGACCTTACTCTCAGCAGGTGTGGCCGCATTGAATATAGAGATCTGGGGAAATGCCTCTCTCTGTTACACAAATGTTTATGTAAACACCTTTGAGCTGCTGTGAATGGCTTGCTGTAGTTCACAGTCAGGTTTATGATGGCACAGATTCAATCTGTGAAACTTTATACAACTTTGTCAAAACATATCACTGAATATGTTGGTAAAGAGAAAAAAACAAACTAGAGCTATGTTGTAAAGGTTAGGAAGCAACTTCTTGACTACATTTATCCTATAGTTCACAACATGGAGTAAGGATCACAAAACCTGCATCAACAAGAGGGTCATACTGGTATGTTTCTTTTATCCAGAACTATAATTTTAAGCACCGTGGAAACATTACTACTGATTTGTTGAGAAAGAGAAATTCAAGTATAACTTTACTTTTTGTTAACCACTGAGTAATAGCAGCCCTTCTCTGGCAGAGTGTGTGATATGTGAAAAATGTGATTAGATGAATACACATATATACATGAATGAATACAAAATAATATGAACAACAAAAATAATATCTGCTGAGGCTAAATACTGTAAATAATAGTTAAACACTCTAAATATGGATGATCGAATATTATTTATGCATTAACTTGATTAAAAACAGAACTGCAAAAAATACAAAGGCACCACTTGAGCCAGTTAATTAGGACTTCTAGCCCCATCTAGTGGACATCAGTTGACCTGCTAAATAGCTGCTCGGACAAAAAGAAAAATCATGAAAAGGCAGAAGGAAATCAAAACTGATGATAGAGGTTGCACAAAATGTTTACTGCCACAAAACATTAATACTGTATTTCCAAATAACTGTTATAAAAAAAGATAAAGAGATGTAGATAAAAATAAACATAGCGAGAATGACAGAACACCAGCTTCTACAATCTAAAGTTATGCTCTCAGCCTTTATTCAGAGTCAGACTTTATTCAGTGTCATCTCATTTTATTTATAGGACACTTTAAGAACAACACATTAACCAAATGTTCTACACACAGTGAAACATGGACACTAAAAATTTTAATAATATTATTAAGAAGAAGAATCTAGAATCATCAGAAAAAAAGAATCTAGAAATGTCATTTCGTGTCACATATTTAAATGTCAATTTCCACACATTTTCATTTCCATCAAATATTTAAAAATGTATTATTAGATAAAACATAAAAGGACGGGGGAAACGGGTAGATAAACAGACACTGTACTAACACACTAGTTATGAATCATTTATGAATCATCTATGATTCTCTACTAACACACTAGTTATGAATCATTTATGAATCATCTATGATTCTCTACTAACACACTAGTTATGAATAATCTATGATTCTCTACTAAGACACTAGTTATGAATCATTTATGAATAATCTATGATTCTCTACTAACACACTAGTTATGAATCATTTATGATTCTCTACTAACACATTAGTTAGAAGAGAATCATTTATGAATCATTTATGATTCCCTACTAACACACTAGTTAGAAGAGAATCATTTATGAATTATTTATGATTCTCTACTGACTTATCATGTATGATTCTCTACTAATACACTAGTTAGAAGAGAATCACTTATGAATCATTTATGATTCCCTACTAACACACTAGTTAGAAGAGAATCATTTATGAATCATTTATGATTCCCTACTAACACACTAGTTAGAAGAGAATCATTTATGAATTATTTATGATTCTCTACTGACTTATCATGTATGATTCTCTACTAATACACTAGTTAGAAGAGAATCACTTATGAATCATTTATGATTCTCTACTAACCTATGATTAGAATAATTTACTAAGAATCATTTAAAGAACAAGGTATACATACAATTAAATTTTTTATACATTAAACATAAGAGTTTAAACTAGATTTTGGAGAGGCACACAGCATCCTGGGAAGACTTGCCACGCTCTTCTATACTATTACATTAGTCTCTCACAAATTCCCGTGGCAGTTGCCACACAAGCACCCCCGCCCCCCCAAACAGCTTGAAAAAAGCTCTCCTTGGCAAAAAGTGACCCAACAGTCTGTTTAACCTCCTTCAAGGGCTCAGAACAAGGTGAGTAGGTACTTGCGGACCACAGCAGCCTGACACTTTGCTGGGACCTGATATGCTACCTCAACTAGATGCAGGGATCCTGCCACGGTGACTGGAGCTTGGGGCATATCCCTTTCTGTGTCATGCTGATCCAGGCAGCGTGAGTCATAAGCTTGTTTCTGGGGGGCACTGGCGAGATGGTGCATGGTGTGGAGACAGCGGCTGGTCGGGCCCACAGCCCACAACTGTCTCAACCCCTTCCTGCCCCTGTGAAAAAACAGCCCAGATGCCCTTGTCAGTGGCATCCATGCATGCAGAGACTCGCCACCTGCCCTGGAACATGCCAGCACTGGTACCTCCTCCCACTCTCTAGCAGTGAACACGTGCTCAGCTCAAAACATTAGTAGCACGAAGCCAAACCCAAGAAGCTCTGCAGTTCACTGACGCTCCACAGCATGGTCCACCACTGCACCACCTTTCCTGGGTCAGTGTCTACTCCGGCCCCGCTACACCAACCCCGCTCACAACGTTTCTCAGGAAGCTCTTGCACTTCTGAAGGAGGGTGCACTTCTTCTATCACAGTCAGATGTTTGCTGGAAAGCTAAGCCTGGACAAACTCTGCTCCTGGCTTTCGAGAGCATCGTCAGAACTTGGCACCTAAAAAGCATAACGGTGAACTGCCACAGTCCGGTGCTTAGTGGGAACGGCATCTTCAAACTGGCATCTGGACAAGTAAGCGAGTGCTTACTTGTCAATACCCGCTCCGTAGATCCAGTAAGCAGAGCCACATTATGCCAGCCAACAGATTCAAAGTGCCGTTGATACGTGAGAGCGGGCACGAGTCAGGCTCGGTGACACCATTGAGCTGCCGATATTTCCACAGAAGTGCCAGCTGTCCCTTTCCCTTTCTTTGCCAGGGTCACCAGCGCTGCCCAGGAGCTGTTCTGTGACTCAGTGAGCCCTGGAAGACCATCTCTCTTAGCCAACAGAAGCAAGTGGGAATGAAGCTGAATCAGTGCTGCATCACTGGTGTCGATGCTGGACTACCACGATGGTCCATGTACAACCCCCATCCATGGCTGCAGAACGTTGCTATACCTGCATTGAAGCAAACACAGCTGGAGCTTCTGTTCCTGTGTTAAGCCTCTGACACAGTTCATAGACCACCTCCTTCTTACTCCCTCCTGCTGCTGTGTGTTTTATGTTTTCTTTGTTTACTGCTACATCATCTATGTTGATGAGGTGCTGCTTGTAAATGTTTGCCCATGGTCCTTTATGATGCACCAACCAGCGATGGTGCTGCATGTCCACCTTCTTCAACATTGATGGCTTCACCCACGAAAATTTGTGGTGTCTTCGGTATGACACACTGCAGCAAAAATATTACACACAAAGCATAACAGAACAAAAATACATATAAAGTTTCTTCAGTATTTATGAAAACATTTCATGAAAGCGTTTAAAAATCTGTGATTAGTAATCAAGGCCTGTCTGACGTAAGCGGATACGATTGGGAGGCGGCTCTAGTATATAGCGCTCAGGCTCCTGTTCCTCCCCTTCGCCAGTGGAGTTTGAGATCCAGCTTCTGCACCACATAGGGCAGACGGGAAAACAAAACACAAGTAAGTCTCTAATTGTCTCTCAGCCGAGCTCTTTGTGTTGTGTGTGGGACAGTTGCGTTATGCATTTTTGATAGCGGTGGAGTTTGGTTTGGTTTAATTACCAAAAGCCTTAAATTCTACAGTGGAAAATGTGCTTTGGCTCGACTCCATGTCCGATCCACCACTGTTTCGCCCTCTGCTCGAGCTAAATGCCTACGTGGACTTTGAGTAGACTGTCTCCAATGTACCTAGAATCCGTACAAATGTTAGGGCGGGCCGATTGTGTTGTTAATTCAATGAAATGCTTATTTGACGTCGTCACTTGTACGACTAGAGACTTATTATAGGAGTTTTTGATTAAAGTTTCCTAATCCTGTGTATGAATAGCTACGTTGCTAGCCGTCTAAGCTAGTGGCTTAGCTACGTGTCACAACCGCGCATGCGCAAGTCAAAGTTTATGACTCGGTTAGCGAGTTGGACGGCAAACTAACCAAATAAACACTCGTCTGTGTCTTAAACGAAGTACATATCGCCAATAATTAAATGAAATGCTGTCGCCAGTATGCCGACTCGCGCTTAAATTATGAATAAAATGGCGAAATCCCCCATGAGGGAAAAATGTCATGGCTAGCACGGTGGCTAACGGAGGGCTACGCGAGCACTAGCTTTAGTTGACGTGTAGCACTGAGTAATAATCGGTCGTTGGTGGCTGGCTACGTTTTTTTCGTCACGGGTGCTGATTAAAGTTTAGGACGAACTCCTAAACTTTTCCCGCATCCGTCTTCTCTACCTTTGTGTTAACATGTGTGTTTTAATGCCTCGTTTAAGCTAAACAGCCTTTTATTCGGCTCGGTTCTGCGCAGTAGCTGGTGCTTCCGAAGGGCCACGCGTTAGGTTGGACTAGGCCAGCTCGTATTAACGCGAACATAAATAACGTGGATGTGTTTGAGCAGTCGAGTTTTAGTTTTGAGCGGTACTCGCCTAGTTTTAACGCTTTTCTTACCATAAAGGCAAGTTATTTAGTCTGTTACTTTCTTGCGGAAAATACTTAACACACTCGAATAATTCGCAGTCAAGATGACTTGCGCATCTAAAAAAAAAAACCAACAAAAAAAAACGGCCACATTTTTTGTCGAATAACTCGTACACCACGTCTGTCTTTAACTAGCTAGGAGTAGCCAGCAAGCTCAAACCCAACGGGACGGTATGACTACGTCCTTGAGGTAATCAAATGATCATCATACAAGGCTAGAGTATCCTGTTAAATGTCCAATGCACGGTTTATCAAACGGAGGTGATTTTATCTTCACGTTGTTTGACAAGGTCATTACCTATGCATGGCAGATATGATCACTTCATGGTTCTCTAACGTATGACTGCACGTCAAATGCTTGGTGCTCGAGTATAATTAACTTGGCCATACTAATTACTGTAGTGTTCCTGTGGTTCCACCTGTTGGACCTAGGCATTTGTACGTAAATAGGAAGAAATGTAGTTCATTTAGCTGAACTTGAATGTACACATCGCTGACTCTTGCTGAGGAATATTTAATGCGTGAATTTAAACACAGTCTTCCTTTTCTGTTAGGCAAAAGCTGGCAGGCTGACACGAACGGGCAGCTTTACAGGACGGATTATCTGGTAACTGACCATTTAGCTGGTAAGATCATGGCTCTCTTGTCCATCAGTGTTTTAACATACCAAGTTGAATTCTTTAACAAGCTTTTCAGTGTTTATTCATAATTGTGAACTGTGAGTCGCTTCCTGTTTGATTACTATTTTTATATGGATTCCAGAAACATTGAGGGTGTTTGAGGTCATGGCATGTCCTCCTGCCTGTCCACCATGCCTTGTAAAAGCAATGCTCAGGTTCTTTAGTTTGCTCGTTTGAATTGAATCCCAGCACTGCCTCTTGCTATCTGCTGTAGTTGCAGTGCTGTTTACATTTAAGGAATGCTGGCTTGGGTGCTTACTAGGAGCGCTTGGTGTACATTAAATATCCTCATACTATCTGATGTTGTGGTAGTTGGGTGCTGTGTACTCAGCCGTACCAGAAGCCTTAGTATGGACTTGATCAGTAAGTGGTGGTCTCATCCCTCGAGATTTTTGATATGTTGGATTCTGTTATTTGACCTGGTTGTGGACGCATTGTGAGGAAAAATGAGGGATAAAAATACTGAGGAGAGATTAAATAACCACTAAACAACGTAATTTTGATAATCTTCCTCTGCGAGGAATTGTTGTGAAATGTTTATAAAGTCTGATCTGGCTTTAGAGGCTAAATGACCGAGTATTCTATGCTCCACCCAAGTCTGGATCCAAGTCTTTAGGAGGACGGCAGAGGAAGAGGCCCTCACAAGGGTGCTCTGAAAGCACGTTAAAACGGCCATGTTCTGTGTGAAGAATCCGAGCTCTGAAATCTGGGGTGGCTATGTGCGTCAGAACAAATGTGATGAAATGTTTGCAAGGCAAACACCCTTCTTTGTACTGCCTCTTAGGAGTTCCAGGGCTTTGAAGTCCTGCGACTTGTCATACAAGTTTATACCTCGACTCTGCTGGCCTTGATTAGATTCACGTAATTCTTCAGCTGGCTGGTGGGTCTGTTTCTTTTTGAGCTGGTATATCACTAAGCCAGCATGCTTTGTTTTTGTTCTTTGAGTTACTGCATCCAAGAATATGCAACCTGACGCTTAAAAAAGGTTGGTGTGCCAACAAGGCTTTGATTGAAGGGGGGTGTTCCATTATACACACTTCATTTATCTGCTTTGCTTGCTGACACATGGGACTCCAGAATGTTTGCTGAAACATGACGAAGTAGAAATACTGCTGTTCTGCCCACGTGTAGTGCAGCAAATGAGTGTTGTGGGGGAAATCCTCCTGGCTTTAGTGCTCCTTCAGCTAGCTGCTAGGCTTACAGTTAGCCCTTCATTAAGGTAACAGACATCCAGGTTTGCCAGTCACGTCAGAGTAAATTTGTCCTCCTTTGTGACATTTAACTGTTAGGCTACACTGTGTACACACTTTCTAACTATTGATTTTGTCTATCATTTTACTTTTCTTGTGTAGGTACTTGCTGTATTAATGCAACTGAATGACTTCTTTGCCTAGGGAATTTGGAGATGAGGGTGTGTAGCTGTATTTGTGTGGTGCGACTGTTTTACCCTGGTTTTCTTCCTCTCTTTCTTTCCTCTGATCTGTGGTCTACTGAACTCCTGGCCTCCATCTCCTGCAGTGGCACACTCGGACTCCGTGTAAGCGTGGGATTTCGACCATGAGCTCAGTCGCCGTACTTACGCAAGAAAGCTTTAATGAGCACCGCAGCGGTCTTCTGCCGGAGCAGGTTGGAGGTGAGAAGTGAACGTAGACCTGTCCTGCCTCGTGGGTCGCGGTTGGAGGCCTGAGCTTGACTGATGCAGGATGGTGCTGATGAGACTGTCCATCTTGATTCATAGCTGCTGTGCCGGGATCCAGCGATTCTGTAGATGAGGACAACCTCCCCACCTACAAGGATGCCTTCCCCCCTCTGCCTGAGAAGGCTGCTTCACCTGAGGGGCCCCAGGAGGTTGGAAATGCCTGGACGTCCAAAATCAGGCCGCTCAAATCCTCAATCATCACCCAGGTGCGTGTTGGATGCAAACGTTTTATTTCCTAATTAAGAGCAGTGGTGAATGCTAGTGACATATATAGCAGGAATTTAGTGGCAAGGAATTGTCAGCCAAAGCCCTCTTGCCTTAGCAAGAAGGCTGTTTACAAGTTGTAGGTCTGATGGGTAGAGATCACTATGACTGTGGAAAAACGCTGAACAAAGGCTTTAACATGTTTGAGGTCGGTTTACACTTCTCACCCTGTTATTGAAAACGGCAGTATTGGCTTCATGAAGATGTAATGAGGTTGGTGTTTGTGGAAACGTTGGTCTAAATTTTCAGCACAGTATGGTATAATGAGCAAGGAAGTTGCATGTTGGGTTAATAGGAGAAATGATCTACATTTGCAGGGGTGATTTATTTTTTTAAGTACATGCAAGCCTTTAACACATCTTTGTAGAACTTGAATGCTCCCATCATTTTGGGCCTCGTGCCAGCACTTATTTCCATTAGCATGTCTGCCAGTTCCACATGGCTCAGGTCCTTGCACTTTCTTCCACCAGGTTTTCCATGTGCCTCTGGAGGAGCGCAAGTACAAGGACATGAACCAGTTTGGAGAAGGAGACCAGGCTAAGGTCTGTGTGGACATCATGCACAAGACTGGAGCCCACTTGGAACTCTCCATGGCCAAGGACCAGGGCCTTTCCATTATGGTGTCTGGGAAACTGGATGCTGTCATGAAGGCCCGCAAAGAGATTGTGTCCCGACTGCAGACTCAGGTCAGTATAGTGAGAAGTTTGGAAATGACTTTGCAGCATCATTTGCGGTGTCCTTTTGCAGTTGGTGTGGTTTTGAATAACACTCTGACGTGGGTCAGTTTGCATTTCATTTAGCTCTAATCAAATGTCTTGACTTTAGAGCTGAACAGCAGGGTTTTGGTGTGTTTAAGGAGGAAAGGAGTTACTAAAGATTTTGTACTAGCATCATAGCTTGCATTGATATGAAGGTTACTCCTTACCTGTCAGTCAGTGCTTTTGGAAAAATGGTGCGTTTGTTTGGAACCATAGCCTTTCCTCTACCTTCACCAGCTACTTGGAAAAGCCCAATATATAAATAAAGCTACTTTAAACAAATTGCACCAATTGAGTTTCTTGAATATTGTAGGTTTATGCCTTGGACACAAGGGAAGGACACCTTCAGATCGGTGGAAGTTTCCAGAAAAGCTTTTGATTTATAGGAATTTTTATGGAAAAGACCTTATTTACTAAATCTCTCTGCTTGTGTCGTCAGGCTTCAGCTACTGTGGCCATCCCGAAGGAACATCATCGCTTTGTCATCGGCAAGAATGGGGAGAAGCTGCAGGAGCTTGAGCTCAAGACTGCCACCAAAATCCAGATCCCAAGACCCGACGACCCCAGCAATCACATCAAGATCTCTGGCACCAAGGAGGGTCTGGAGAAGGCCAAGCATGAGATCCTGCTCATCTCTGCTGAGCAGGTAGAGAAGCTTGCACCATCCTCATGCTTCATCCGTATTCCATTAGAAACGAGTCATGCTACTGCAGAATTACTTTAGATTTGAAGTTTGAGAGATTATGTAATATGGCTTTCTGTTGGGCTTTTCTATAGGCTTGAGCCTTATTAGGCTTTTGTTATATCTAGGGTGGACTTGGTGAATTGTGATGTTTGGTAACTAGTGGTTGGGCCTTGCTTTTTCGTTATTTAAAAAAACACATTTATTATTGAGTGTATATATACATGTCAAGCTGCTTTCAAATGTAAAGTTTTTGCTGGCTTTAAGTGATGCATCGTTTGATTTGGTCAACCTTTTGATTTGAACACTTGTAGGATAAACGTGCAGTCGAGAGGGTGAACATCGATAAGGTCTACCACCCCTTCATCACTGGAGCATACAACAAGCTGGTGAGTGAGATGATGCAAGAGACAGGAGCTCGTATCAACGTCCCACCACCCAGCGTCAACAAAACGGAGATCGTCATCACTGGGGAGAAGGAGCAGGTTGCCTTGGCTGTGGCCTTGATCAAAAAGGTTTATGAAGAAAAGGTGAGTGAATTAACTAAATGTAAATGTACTTTGCTTCCAGGTGCTGACATGAGGGGAAAGGGAAATGTTGGATGGTCTTTGATCATCATAGCTAGATGATGGCTTTTATTTGTGAAAGTTTGTGAGCACGTTTTGTCTATTTTTAGAAGAGGAATGCCACCACTATTGCGGTGGAGGTGAAGAAATCTCAGCACAAGTATGTGATTGGGCCCAAGGGCAATACCCTGCAGGAGATTCTGGACAGGACTGGTGTCTCGGTCGAGATCCCACCCCCTGACAGCAGTTCGGAGACGGTCATCTTGCGTGGGGAGCCGGACCGGCTAGGCCAGGCGCTCACTGAAGTGTACGCCAAGGTAAACCAGCGCCCCCCCCCCCCATATCCCTGTCCAGAAGACGGATTTGTAAATGGGCATGTGCGTTTTTTCTTGTCTGTATTCCACTCCACTCTCTATAATGAAAGGAGATACTGAATTGTCCTGCCGCAGTATTGGTATTCCTACTCTACAGAGGTTCCCGTATGTTTAAAACCCTTTGGGATTAAGAGCACTTTATAAAGGCCCCTTTTTAGCAAGTACTTTATAAAGGGAAGGATAAATCCTTATTATAAACAATAATTGCTTTCTGACAGTACAGTTTTGAGTGCCTTTATTTGATCATGAAAGGGGAGTGAAATGAGTTGCTGATTTATATGCTGTGTTGCCCTGATGGGGCCCATTCTTAAATATGAGGATTTACTGTTCAGTTAAATATTAATGTACTTCCGTCTCTTTGCGTGCGTTACGCCCTCACCAGGCCAACAGCTACACTGTGTCCTCAGTACTGGCTCCTTCTTGGCTTCATCGCTTCATTATTGGCAAAAAAGGACAAAATCTGGCAAAGATCACTCAGCAAATGCCAAAGGTAAGCCAGGTACAACCTTCTCATGTTGGTGTTGTACTGAATTTATAATTTTATGAAGGGGTTCAGTGCAGTTTTGTGGACAAGCAGATGTGTTCATGGCAGGTGCACATCGAGTTCACTGAGGGAGAGGACAAGATCACACTGGAAGGACCTACCAAAGACATCCAGATTGTGCAGAGTCAGATTGAAGCCATTGTCTCCGACCTGGTAAGACACTGATGCTAATGACATGACTACATCAGGGGTAGTTGTTGATCTTTTTATTTATTCCTTCCAGCAATGTGTGTCTTTCTGCGTAAACGCTGGGCTTTGTTCTTGCAGGTTAGCCGTATGGATTATGCCGAGATCTGTGTGGACCCAAAGTTCCACAGGCATTTGATCGGGAAAAGCGGCGCCAACAGTTGGTATCTTTTTATTAAAACGCTTCTGCAAATGCTATGGTATATGGGAAATGGGCATTTAGTTTCTCACTCCACTTCCCAGTCAACCGCATTAAGGACCAATACAAAGTGTCGGTCCGCATTCCTCCCGACAATGAGAAGAGCACCCTGATCCGCATTGAGGGCGACCCCCAGGGTGTGCAGGAGGCCAAGAAGGAGCTGTTGGAGCTGGCGTCGCGCATGGTGAGTGGGGAGTCTTCCTACTTCAACAGCTTACCCTCTTCTCCACGTCCATCTTGCCCGCCTGCCTTCCTGCATCGATTACTTGCAGTTTGATTGCTGTAGTGTGGATTTAAGGTTGCTGGTGTGCTGGTGGGGTTTGAAATGGACACAGTACAATAAGCCTGTGAGACCTGCTATGAAATCCTTGGAGCTCTCAGAAGTGGTTGCTTGGCAACAGGTGACTCTGATGTTTAATGCTTACTGTGTTCTACAGGAGAACGAGCGTACAAAGGACATGATCATTGAACAGCGTTTTCACCGAGCCATTATTGGGCAGAAAGGGGAGAAGATCAAGGAGGTTCGAGACAAGTTCCCTGAAGTAAGAATCTTTTTCTTTTTTTTTTTTCTTTACAACCAACACCTCTGTACACTGGTAATGGGGTTATATCATTTAAAAAAAAATCTGTCTACAGGTCATCATCAATTTCCCTGATCCGGCACAGAAGAGTGACATTGTTCAGCTGCGTGGGCCCCGGACTGAAGTGGAGAAATGCACAAAGTTCATGCAGAAGATGGTGGCTGAAATGGTAAGTGGCTGATCCACAGGATCCCAGAGTGCCTGATATCAGCCGTTTGCCAGTAAATTAATGGTGTATGAAGAGTCCTTACTCATCCTGAAAGCAAGGTGAAAACCAGTGCATAGTAGTGATGGCATGACATTTCCCCCCCCTCAGGTGGAAAACAGCTATTCTGTTTCAGTACCCATTTTCAAGCAATTTCATAAGAACATCATTGGTAAAGGAGGAGCAAATATTAAAAAGGTGAGTTGTTTTCAGGGGTCTGACCCAAGAAGGGGAAAATATACATGGTCTTGTTAAATCCTTGCATGCAATTTATTTTTGAATCTGTCTGTGCGCTTGGAAATTAGAGGTCTACTTACGAGTTAAGCTTGCTTCACCCTCTCCTTTCAGATTCGTGAAGAGACGAACACTAAAATTGACCTACCTGCAGAGAACAGCAACTCTGAGATGATTGTCATCACTGGGAAGAAGGCAAACTGTGAGGCAGCAAGAGCCAGAATCCTGGCCATTCAGAAAGAGCTGGTACAGACTTGGTCTACTTAGTTCCTCCTAGGTTCTGCAAGTATAAAATGAGTGCTTGTGGCTTGTTTGTCCCCAATTTTACACACCTTTCTATATATCTATATTTATTACCTCCTTATTAGGCAAACATTACAGAGGTGGAGGTGTCTATCCCTTCAAAGCTGCACAACTCCCTGATTGGCTCAAAAGGGCGTTTTGTACGCTCCATCATGGAGGAGTGTGGTGGAGTGCATATTCATTTCCCCACTGAGGGCTCTGGCATTGATGCTGTGACAATCAGAGGCCCAGCCGAGGAGGTGGAGAAGGCCAAGAAACAGCTGCTCTCTCTGGCTGTAGAGAAGGTAGGTCTCACTGGCACATTTCCACCCTTGTTGCTAATTGCTCTTGCGTTTTGGTAACTTACCATCTAGTTTTATAGCACCAGTCATTAAATTGATTTGTTGGTGATTCATCTTTTTCCACCTCTTTCTTAGCAAACCAAAAGTCACACAGCTGAGCTCCGTGCCAAGCCTGAGTACCACAAGTTTCTCATCGGGAAGGGTGGCGGAAACATCCGTAAGGTGCGTGACAACACTGGTGCCAGGATCATCTTCCCAACGGCTGAGGATAAAGACCAGGAGCTGATCACAGTCATTGGCACAGAGGAAGCTGTGGCAGAGGCCAGGAAGGAGCTGGAGGCGCTAATCAAGAGCCTGGTATGGATCTGCAGTTCCTCTGCAGGAGCAGAGCAAGCCATTAATAGCTTTCTTTCCAAGTTGAACTTGAATTTATTGAATTGTATTAAGACCTTGTAAGTGTGTGGTGTTTGCTGTTATTGCTAGACAATGTGCAGTTACATCAGTAGATCAGTCACACAGCTAGCTGTGGTTCTTTATGTGCAAGGTTGTTATGGCAGTAGTGGGTAATGAGGTAAGTTCTCAAGGAGAATTAAGACTGACCTACCACTGAACAAGTGTTCAGTTTAATAATGCTCCGGTAATCTTCTGTTCATCCTTTCCTTTTAAAAAAAACAAAACAAAACAGGAATAACTATTGAAGAGCCCTTGTTTCCTCTTATTGCAGGATAATGTGGTGGAAGATGTTATGACTGTAGACCCCAAACACCACCGCTACTTTGTAGCACGCCGTGGTCAGGTGTTGAGGGATATTGCTGATGAATACGGTGGTGTAATGGTCAGTTTTCCCCGTACTGGCTCTCAGAGCGAGAAGGTCACACTGAAGGGAGCCAAAGACTGCGTGGAGGCAGCCAAAAAACGCATGCTGGAGATCATTGAGGATCTGGTGAGTGTGGGCTGCTTTCCAGCTGCATCAGTTTTTCCTGTGGTTGACCTAGAACTGAACTGTTTTAGTAAAGGTTTAAGCATTGCCCCCCCCCCCCCCCTTCACAGGATGCTCAGGTGATCATGGAGTGTGTAATTCCTCAGAAGTTCCATCGTTCTATTATGGGACCTAAGGGTGCTCGTATTCAGCAGATCACTAGGGATCATAATGTGCAGATCAAGTTCCCAGAGAGGGAGGACCCACAAGGTAAATGCCAGTGGTGCTGTTATGGTGCAATTTTTGTTTATTTATTTTTTAAAGCAATTTTTAATTTTGGTGATTGAAGTAAGATCCATGTTTAAGGCTCTGTTCAGACCTATGCGTTTTATGGTTAGCTCCCCCAGCTGATGTTCAAGTGCAGGAGAATGGGGAGGCGAATGGAGAGGTCAAGGATCCAGCAGAACCTGCAGCTCCAAAGAAATGTGACGTCATTGTGCTCTCCGGCCGCAAGGAGAGGTGCACGGCGGCTGTGGAGGCACTGAAGGTATTCTAAGTGAAGTATGGTCCCTCTGTTCAGAGCATCGTCAGGGCCTTGGGTATTTTCATGTTGGTTTAACTGTCTACAGGCTCTGGTTCCTGTGACCACTGAAGTGGAAGTGCCTTTCGAGCTTCATCGCTACATCATTGGGCAGAAAGGCAGTGGCATCCGCAAAATGATGGATGAATTTGAGGTCAGTTTTGAGCTCCACAAATAAGTAATTCATGGACAGTGTAAGCATACACTTCAGATAGTACTCTGAACCTTCAAGTCATTTAAAAGCCTTGGGGAATTGATTTGAAAACTCCAATGTCTGTGTGACTGATCTTTTGTTAGCTGTTCAATATAAGCTCTTAATTACATCCTTCCAGGTCAATATTCAAGTGCCTGCTCCTGAGCTTCAGTCCGATGTAATCTCCATTACTGGCCTTGCCACTCACCTGGACCGTGCTAAAGAAGGTCTTCTTGAGCGCGTCAAAGAACTGCAGGCTGAACAGGAGGATCGGGTAAGAATTGAGAATTCGGACACTGAAGCATTGGGGGAGGGGGGGTGTCTTTTTATTTATTTTTTGAAAACATTTGGCATTTGCCTGAATTCAACAGGCTCTCAGGAGCTTCAAGTTGACCATCACTGTGGATCCAAAGTATCATCCCAAAATTATTGGACGCAAGGGTGCCATCATCACCCAGATCCGAACTGATCATGACGTCAACATCCAGTTTCCAGAAAAGAATGATGAGAACCAGGTAATCCAGAAGTGCAGGACTTCAGTGGGTTGCCAAGTTTTGACCCTTATCCAAAATCTTGGATTTTTATACCGTTTTTGCTTTATTTACTGTGATATTTGTGCAGGACCAGATCACCATTACAGGCTATGAACAGAATGCTATAGCAGCACGCGACTCCATCCAAGCTATTGTGGATGAACTGGAGGAGATGATCTCCGAAGACATCAACTTGGACTGCCGTGTTCATGCTCGCATCATTGGCGCTCGTGGCAAAGGTATCCGCAAGATCATGGATGAGTTCAAGGTGAGTAGACACTTGAGCACTTCTAAAACGTACCCGTCTAATTTTCAGAGTAAAGGTTTGCAAGGGTCGGGTTTAGTTTTGTTGCAGGTGTTTAAGGGGCAAGGTGGCTTTGTCTGATCTGAACAAATGCATGTTATGCAAGAACCTGTGCTGACTGGATGGGTTGACGTTGCTTCTAAAATCAATCTTATACCCTAGGTTGATCTGAGGTTCCCCCAGAGCGGTGCGTCGGATCCTAACTTGGTGACTGTGACGGGTCGCCCAGAGATGGTCGACGAGGCAATTGATCACCTCCTCAATTTGGAAGAGGAATATGTTAGTAGTCTTGATCATTCCTTGGTCATTTTGAATTTAATCTGGGAATAATGCTGTTCATGGTGGCTAACATTCGGAAGGCATTATAGCAAGACTTGGGAAATATTTTTATTTCTCCCCTTGTGCACCTAGATGGCGGATGTGGTGGAAAATGAGTCCAAGATGGCCTACATGAAACCCTCTGGATCTGCTGCAGCCAGCAACGAGGAACCCCGGGGACCATCCAAAGGTTTTGTGGTAAGGGAGGCCCCCTGGGCTACCAGTAGTGAGAAGGTGAGCTCAATTTAAAAAAAAAATTGTCCAACTATCACACTTGCACTAAGCTTTCATCTTTAGTTCAGGCTTATGTGAATTTCTTTTTAAATATTAAATATATTATTAATTAATTTTTTTCCTTTCACCTCCCCTGTTTCCAGGCCCCAGACATGACTAGCTCTGAGGACTTTCCCAGTTTTGGTGCACCTGTGACTGCGGCAAAGGCTTCTCCGTGGGGACCCAAGCGTTTCTGAAATGGCCTGTGGTTGACTGCTGTTTGCCACCGTCATTCTCCTTTGGATGTGGACCGACCGTTTGACACCAACTGCAGTCCAGTCGCAATCGCCCCTCTCCCACACACACACACACACACACACACACACACACACACGGCTCCCCCCAGGCCAAACTTTAAAAAAGAAAAAAAAAAAAGAAAAATGAAACTAAAAACAAAAAGGGGTGGGGGATCTGCTCCAAATGGGTGGGGTACAGTTCCCAAAACCTTTCTTCCCCAGGTTCCAGGAAGCTGTCTGGTTTTAGGAGCATGAAAGCAGGCATTTCAGTCATCACTGTTTGGTCTCTCCTAACCTGATCTGCCTCTGTAGTTTTGCCCAACGATTTAAATTTTTTTTTTTGTCTGATTCAACTTGCTTGAATTCAGTCAATTGTGTAGAGGAACACACTTGGCAGTGCTTTGGGTCTGGAAGTGCCCAGGCTCAGTGATTTTTAATACAAAACTGTTGATTGAACACTTGTGTGTTCTGTGTTGATCAAGCTGCTGTTTCTTTGTTGCCTTGGTAATGGGGGTGGGATGAAATTATATATAAATATATACTGTATACCTCTAAAATCTGCTTCTGGAAGGTTACTTACCCAAAGGAAAATGGGTAGTTATATATTTTTTAAATGCAATGCCTCCTTTCCCCAAGGTAAATGTGATCTTGTTGTAACCATTTTTAGTGGTCTTCCTCTGTTCTGTCTCCTCCAAGTTCTGTTGCTCTGGGCAAGAAATCTGTTCAGCACAGCCTTAGGAACTCTCAAACTGTTAAGGAGACCAATTCACTACAGAATCCTAACCAAACTGCCAGTCCCGAGGGCTTGTCGCCCCTCCTCTCCCACTACCCCGGGTCTACAAAGCCACACTAAACTGATGGTATACCTTCAGTCCCCCACCCCAGGTTTAAAAATAAATAAATAAATAATTATTGAAATCTGATCATGTCTCCTGTGGGGGAAGATCATACCACTGTGCCAATTTTAATGTCCAGTAATGTCCTGTTGCTCATCCTTGCTACTGGGTCAGTGTTTTAGCAACCTCCCCCTCCCCTCCCCTCCACATTCAACTTTTTTTTTTTTTTTTTTTTTTTTTTTTTTTGTTTTGGTTTTTTTTTTTTGTCTTCCAGTTGCTATGCAGGTTGGTCTAAAACCATAGCAATGGCCCTTTCAATAGCCTTATAAAAATTATGCAAACATGTAAAGGATAACACTGGAAGTTACATTGTCCAAGAAAAGTCAATAAAAATGGAAAATCTGTGAAACCTGTTGACTTGTTTGTGCTTGTAATTAATGAAGTGGGTCAATTTTATATAAACCCGTATTGCCTTTGAAGGCATTTGTGATTTAAATCTGAATAATTTTATCCATGATGAGTTGGGGTTTAAATGTGTATGAGAACTTCCTGGTTACTTACTGTGCTGTGTCTGGGGTTTAAAAAAAAAACAAAACAAAAAAAAAAACTGTACAAGTGTTGAGAGATGGATGGGAAGATGGATCCCATGGGTGGGAGCCCATGTGGACGTCAGGTCTGTCTTTTGTGAGCTTGCGGTGGGGCAAGGGTGGGCACCATGGTGACTCCTTATGAGCCCAAACCCATTTGGTGTTCAGGTTAATTGTTCGCATGGTCCATATTTTGGTTGCCCATAGACGCCCAAACATCATCCCTTCACTCACCCACATGGGCCCCATACAGACATATTACATTTAGGTGCCATTTTTGTCAGTCCTAGTAGGTAACTAATAGGCTCAAGGTGACGTTTTACTAAACAATGATTCCTAAGTAAGACAATGGTCTTTTTAAAGAGCCTCAACATTTTTTTTTCTTGGATCTCTTAAAACTGTAATCAGGGGTTAGTTGAACAATTTAACCTTAGAAAAGCAAAAGGGCACTCCAGGTTTATCATGAGTAACATTAACTGTATGTAGAGGTATTTGCAATAATACATATCTGAGTAAAATGTTTAGGCACTCTATACATATATTAAAAATAAAATAATTTATTAATACACTTTCTCGGGCTTTCTCTGGTTTTCACTTCCTTATGTGCCATAAAATGCACACAAACAAAAGTACCTCTTTAAAGTTTCCAATTTAGGAAGAAAAGGTCGCTTTATGGCCCGTACGGGGATCGAACCCGCGACCTTGGCGTTATTAGCACCACGCTCTAACCAACTGAGCTAACCGGCCATGTCATGTCTCATCAGCGATAACAGTATGTATAGTACTTACTGCTAACTGCGATTTACTTACTATTCATTGCCATCCACAGTGAGTAATGACGTGTAATTTTCATACCTCGGAAAAAATTCGAGGTATGATCAATAATATGTTATTGAACAAATCCCTTAGAAACTATGGCTCGTTGGTCTAGGGGTATGATTCTCGCTTTGGGTGCGAGAGGTCCCGGGTTCAAATCCCGGACGAGCCCTACCTTTTTGTTTCATTCACAATAATTAATATATAACTAAAAATGGTAAAAGTTGCAAAATATAAATTGTACTTGCTTTATGCAAATTTTCTTTATCCAAACGGAAAGTTATTAACTAAAAGGCCCACCATCCCTGCAGAGGTGGGGTTCTATTCAGCCCGTAAATGCACTCTTTCGAGCGTTGGTGGTATAGTGGTTAGCATAGCTGCCTTCCAAGCAGTTGACCCGGGTTCGATTCCCGGCCAACGCATCTTTTCACATGTTAAATCATGTACAACGCAGCGGAGCAGTGATTCCGCTAAAATCTCAGTTCCGCACTTCTGACACCTGTGGGTAGTGTTTCCAGCCCTCTTAATGGAATACACCATGATGTGACATTTTCCATCCTTCAGAGATACCTGACAGGTAATTGCAAAATAATAGTCATTGTTTAGATTACTTAATAAATTCTGGTTAGGTTTAAACCTTCATTTAGTCATTCATTCTTTCATCTTCTAAACCATTTTATCAAATTCAGAGTTGCTGGTGATCAGAACCTGGGACGCAAGGCAGGATATTTACATAATTTGTAAACTAATTCAAATTTGGAAGCAATAATTTAGCACTGGAGCATATAACAGAATAACATAACATCAACTTGTAGGAGGCAAACCAATGTGCTCCAGAGCAGTTCTGAAGTCATTCACTCACTCCTACAAAGTCTATTTTTTGTGTGCTTTTTTTACAAATTTTTTTTTAAGAGTGTTTGCTCTCATAGGAGCTTAGAGGCATAATCATGCCACAATTAAGATAATTTCAGAACGACAGCTGGTGGGTAAAGAAGTAATTTTCACGCCTCCTAATCGAGGAGGCCTGTCAGATTAAGATAGAGAGATGATTTGAGGGAAATTGTCTTGGCTGACTCCTTGCTGTGAGGCCCAGGTGGCCGCAGGTATCTGCTCGCCTGGGTCTGCTCCTGCCTGCGAGGAAATCTGGTTTTGATTAGCCACAGTGGGGAGATGACTGGAATGCTAGACTTCCTTTTCACTTGTCTCTTGAGGGAGAATTTTTCAATTTATTATCAACTTTTTTCTTGCCTGCCAATGCTGCTGTGGTTGATGAAAAACTCTAGGGCTACACCTACTCTCACACCTCTGTTTCTCTCCCTCCTTCACTTGTTCTGTGATTCTTGTATTCATTGGTCACATACACCTGCAGTGTGGAGCCATGTATTCAAAATGCTTTAGCTTGGATTTTCACCCTCCCTGATGACAGGCCAGTTAATCTGCTCTATAGTTTATATAAAATGTTTAGCAGTTAAAACCACAGTCAGGAACTGTGGGGCTCTGCTGCCTCTTTCTGCTTTAAAATCATAAGATGTTTCTTATGTCAGACACAACACCATTGTCCTTTATTTTATATATATAAATGATTTCTTTGTATTAAGTACAATGTTTTTATTAATGTTAAGATAATACATTTTTAAGATGTACTACTGTACACTTCAGTTGCTCACATTTTGGATATCTCATATGCAGACTTATGGATTTCTGTTGTGTTTTTCTTTGTACAGTAGATCAAGAATTCAGTAGTACCACCTGCTATCCACTAGATGGCACCAGTCTATCAATATGCTTTATGAATTTATGCTTTATGAAAAACTAGCTTTCAGAGGTTTGATTCTGTTATATATTATGGTAATGTGACACAGTATTACATGTAAAGTGATCAACGTCAACCTACTTAATTACAGAAGTGACCAGTGTCAATCTACTCTAAATTATGTTTGTAGATAAATCACTCCCCTTGAAAATAATATATGCCTTGGTCATCCTAATTGGATGTATATGTTGTGTAATTTATTGTGTAATTAGTTGTAATTAATATCACTGCCATTTACATCAGACTTTTATAATGTATCTTTCGGCGTCACACTTTTCATATTTACATCACATGCACTTTATGCAGGCTTACGACATGCTTTGAATTTTACATTGCAATGATACACAGCCATTATTGGGTACGTTCTACAACACTCAGAATGACCAACCATGTCAATGATAAACATGATTGTTGCATTTCCTGCGTCTGCTTGGATAAAGTTCAATCGTACAAGAGAGACATGAAATTAGTACCTCTTCCGGTGCTCTGACTGAGCCCAAGATGAAGGCTCTATCATTTTAAATGCCACTGAAATGAAAAGACCCTGAACAATAATTATCCTGCTTGCCACTGCCCGACCACGCTCTGGAGGCCTTGACCTTTGGTTACAAAGGGCATGTGTGTGTGTGTGTGTGTGTGTGTGTGTGTGTGTGTGTGTGTGTGTGTGTGTGCGTAACCAATCGTGGCAGCCATTGCTCCCGCGGTGCTCCCTCTTTAATTGATACTCTGTGTCTCTTTCATTCTGGGCCTCCCGGGTTTAATCTTTCAGAAAGCAAAACTCGACAGTGATATTTCAATCTGACTGCGCGTTAAGCTTTTCCTTTCTTTCTTTTTACCCACGTATTCGGCTCCTGTTATTCGCTCACAAGGTGAGTCATGCTGAAAGTTTCTTGTCCCAGGAGTTGTTAGCTCCATGCTAAGTGTGTGATGTTTGTCCTTGAAGTTCACTAGGCCCTAGTGCACGTTTTGCATGTTCTGTCCTGTCTCAGGCGGATTTGTCTCACACTTGTCATGCTGATGTTTGCTTACTGTTTTGCAGGTGCATTTCATGTACAATTACTTGCAAGGCCATGCACGGCTTTTGAATCTTACGCACATTCCTTTACGCTTGTGTGTGAGGCGAAGTGACCACATTTGAGCTGACTGTTTTTCCCTCTTTGTGATGTGTGATAGTAGGTTTTGTCTGTGAGCTGCTGTTTTCCACCCCTGCGCCAGGCTAGGGTGCTGCTCCACTGAGCTGTGACACAGGAGCGTGATTCACATCCGAAGCGTGTGATGAGACTGTAAACACACTGTTGTCTCTCACATTGTAGCTTTTCCTCCCAGCTGTTTCTGGGTGAGAGACACTCCAAAAGCAGTTACCGCAGGCACTGAGATAAACTTGAGCACTGGAAAACACACTTACCAAAACGTGTACCATACCTCCCCCTCCCAGTTTGATGACTGACTGCAATTAGTGTTTTTGACACACATTTTTGGAGAGCAGTATCAGTATGAAACACAAGACAAGTCTTCCTTCATATAAAAGTCATAACATCAAGTGAACAAAACTGGGGTGGGGGGGTGGAGGGTAATGAGATGTGTGTGTCTGTGTGTGTGTGTGTATGCAGTCACTCTCCTTGATAATCTGGTGGTTATGTGGCTTGTGTCAGTGTTGATACTACCAGATGCTGCCTCCTGCCCCCGTACTGTGTACTAATATTCTGTACAGTAGAAATTAGAACCAAAGTCATGCCCTTTCATCTTAAGTGAGGAGTGTAAGAGTCACCGTTTTTGGTTGTGTTCACTCTCTTGCTCAGAGATAGCACATATAACCTGCAACGCTCCATAGTCCAGCCTGAGCACCATGGTAAACGATTGTGAAATGGCTGGAGAAAGGGGATTTGGCAAGATGGAGCAGCACAATGGCGTTGTCTAGAATACAGCCCCTCAAGTCGCCTGACTTTGGTCAAAAGCCCTTCAGTATTTCCTGTCAAACAGAGCAATTTTTTCTTTACTCCTCCTTAAGTGTCTAGACAGTGCTTTTCTTGCTTCGTTGGTTCTCTTGGACAGAGACCAAATCTCCACTCTTGGAGGTGATAAGAGCAGTTTTATCTAGGCGTCAGAGGGGAGACCCTAGCCCATACGAGTGTCACTCAGGTGGGATCTGTGGGAATGTGAGGGCCCCTCCCCTTTCTCCTCAATGGGAGAGTAACCTTGACCAAAGCTCATGAAGACCACATTGCAGAAAACACAAGTCACATTATTGCCTTGCTTGAATTTAAAGCAATATATCAGCATTTTAGGAATGATTATCTTTTCATACTCAGAGAATTCATCAGAATGTGCTTTTTTCTTACCATAGATTTTGAAGATTGTGCTTAACATGATAAATTGAAGCCATAAACAAAAAAGAAATCCATCCAGTGGGCACCAGTGGGCACCAGTGGGGTCCCATGCGACTCTGATGGGAATTGGCTGTTACCAGTAGGTTATAAGTGCTGTTACCAGTAGGTTATAAGTGCTGTTCTACACACTGTTGTTTGCAGTTACAAGTTGCATAATTTTTTTTTTTAATGTGTTTAAATTAAGTAGCACATTAAGCCAACATTATGTGCATGTTGTACCTGCATGTTGATGAGACTCTAGAACCCTGGTTCTGGTGAGTAGTTTTTACTGGTGCAGACTTTGTTTTCATTCAGTGTGTTTGTATTATCTCTTACACAGACAAATTCCTGACTATACTTTACAAAACAAACTAGAAAAAAATGAAACCGAAAACTTTGAAAGTTTTTTTTTTCATGCAGTGCAAAATACCTCAACAAACAATGTCTGAAAGTCACAAAGGCGCTCGTTCTTCCCAACACTCTTTGCTATTACAATGAAGTACATCAGAGATTGAGGTCATCTATTGAGGTCTGACAGCACCTATATTCCCTGGGCACAGGCCACTAGGGTAATACACGGTGCATTCAGACCATTCACTTCTTTATGTCCATCTTCACGGGATATTGTCTGTTTTGAAAAAGTCTCAGGTCCCTGAAGTAAAAATCAATCCAGGAATTGTGCAGTGTCCCTTGTTTGAAGTCTATTGTGACTCTATTCCCAAGCCAGGTAACACAAGAATGGGCCCTTTCTTCTGGGCATCGTTGATCCACAATATTGGCTACTGGTCCTTAATTCCTTTCTATGCTAGTAACTCTCCAGCTCAGAGTAATCCAGGCTCCTTTCTCTTGCCATTCAATGAAGAGCTTGCGTTGTGAAACGAAAGGGATTCAATAGATGTGGATGATTTATTCAAAGGAAAGCAGTGAGACTTTGGTATGAGATGCGTAACCCTATTCTTTCTTGAAGGACACGCGTTGGTTTGCCACTGTCCAATAGCAGAGGATTCTGGGACAGTTTCAGTATATTCACATTTTCTTTTTTGTCCTTCTTTTGTCTCTCTTTCATACACAAATGAATTGATAAGATACAGTGATGGAGGAGCAAAGTTTGGGCAAAGAAACATTTAATGCAAGAAATAAAATGAATCATGGCAACATTTCATTAGGGCTGAATAATGGTGTGTAATAGTTTGTATAATGGTGTGTAATAGTTTGTATAATGGTGTGTAATAGTTTGTATAATGGTGTGTAATAGTTTGTATAATGGTGTGTAATAGTTTATGTGCCTTGTGTTTTTTGGAATACAGAACTGGTTGTTTTCCTGCTTGAAGTGTCAGTAGAATGTGTCAGACTCTGTCTTGGATTAGTGAAGGCATCTAGCAGACATGTGTCCCTTTTGCTCTTGTATTGGTGGGTTTTTTTTATCTGGATGAAATATAATTTTTATCTCGGTTCATTCAGAATGACAGTTCTTCAAAATCACTGCACACCAAGGGATATTCATGACTTTTTGTAGACCCGCCTGGGTAACCCGTCAGGTTTTCAGCTCTTCTCATCTCTCATCTATTTCACTCTCCCAGAAAGCCCATTTTTTCCTGCCAGTTTCCCCTGCTTTACTTTGCTATGACCTTCCCGCGCAAATTGCACAGCTTGTGTTATTCACAGTTTGAGATTTACCTGGAACAATATTTCTTGGTTGGATTTCCTGCACCTTAAGGAAGGAGTCCGAGTGAGCACACTGTGACTCACTCCCTTCCCTTTTCTCCGTAACCATGCGCTCACTGGCCTGTGGGGCACTTTCCTTGGGTTTACTGTGAGCAGCTGAATTCGGAAAAGTTATCAATTAGATAAGGGTGTCGGTGCATCAGTAGGGTGGGACTGTGACTCAAAGATTAAAGCCATGAGATGGGAGTGGCAATAATACAGTGGTGACATGCAACATTTCCAGTTTATTTAATTGGGTGTTAGCAGATATGGCTGTTAAAATGTTTACGTAAAGGATGAACTTAATTCTCCATTCTTTAGTTTTATCAATGTAGTCAAGAATGAGGTGATAATTTTGATATTTGATATTTTAGTTGCATCGTTGGTTGGTTTCTGTTTTTATCTCGACTGTGGTGTTGGTCTCTTCCATGTTTATCCACTTCTCTCTTGGGACAAGCTTTAGAGATCCAGATCTCTGAAGATCTTTGTTTAAGTCTCTATTGATCTGTGGACACCTGTGGACATTAAGCTAATGACTCTGCGAGATGGTGGGGTCTGCGGATGCTCCCGCCTCACCCGTAAGACACTTGAGACCGAACCCTTTCTCGTGTTTTTACCCCAGCACAAGGGAGACAAAGGACCGTGCTCTTAATTCACAGGTAAGCCTTTCTTCAGTGTTCCTTCAGCCCACATTTAACTGGCAGAGTGACGCAAAGCTTTTGCCAGGGCTCATTTTGGGGATATAATGGCGTGTGCAGCTCCTCATCGAGTCCATTGTAGAGAACAGGGAGATGTCGTGATCATTTAGAGAAAACCCTGGAAATGTCCCAGGGGGCTTTAATCTTTCTTCATTATTTCTCCATTATGGATAAATGCTCTCTGAAGGCCTCTCTCAGGTTATAAATGAAACACTTTGACTCTTTCTCCATTCCTCATTCTCCTGCCATGGCACCTTCCACCTCCTGCTTTCATCTTACGCTGCCGTGACTGTAGAAGAGGCCTGGCTGTGTGTATCCCACTTGCAGATAAAAGGATAATTGAGTTGATAAACACAGAGGTGGCACTGAGTTAAGTGGTAAGGGAGTGGAGAGCAGCTTTGTCTTGAACAGGGATGTACTGTAGCGTTACACTGGACCAATTTAGTGGGTGACCTGATGCTATTGGCTGATGACTCTCTGACAGGAAATACAACCATATGGATCAATAGGACCATGAAACCTTGTCTTTGACCTGACCTTGCCTTTCAAGTGATGGTGCTTCTGCCAGATTTTTAATCTGGGCTTATATTTGCAGGTTTCTATCTCTCTCTCTCTCTCTCTCTCTCTCTCTCTCTCAAATATACATTATATATAATGTGTGTGTGTGTGTATGCTAACTAAAAAGTTAGTTTTGTTTAATATACATAATTTAATATACATGACCTTTATGCTTTATGTTAATATACAGATATGTATATTAACATAAAGTATTAAGTTTGTTTGTATACTGCAATACCAATTCTTCTTTAGTCACTTTTTTTTAACTATTCATTGGTGAAAATGATGGTTACACCTAAATGAGACCCAAAAAGAATAACACAACATCCACAAGGTACAGGCATCAGTCTGGACAACAGAGGCTTATACTCCAATCAATTTTATTAGAAACACCTGCCCTGTACCTACAACCGCTTTATTGGGTTCATCTTTCTTATAGATACAATTTGTCGGTGTACAATTACAGCCTGTAAACTGTTTTGACTGTGACTATGTTTGTTGTAAACACTTTTCAGCCACTATTTTCCCTTTTCACGACTGGCCAGTTTATTTTGGTTTGTTTTTAATACGGGATTTAGGCTAAGGAAACCTTGTGTGGATGGTAGACCATTTATGAACCAGCAGAGACACAAGGCATCTGAGTTCTTGTGGTGTTAAACTGGGACAACTTTAATGGGAACAGCCATTTTCAGTTTTCAGTGCCACTGCTGTAATGAGAGTTACCCATAAATGTCCTCCTTACCCTAGTCGTGGTCCAAAACTGATCATTCAAGCAAGGCTAGAGGATAACTGAGACCAGCTGAGCCTAACCTAACACAAGCAAGGCTCCAAGTGGCCGTCTGCCTGGTATTTATTGTGATACGGTGTTTGTCAACGTGGATAGTGCACATGTTTTCAGTAGGAGAGGTAAGAGAGGTTCTAGAAGTAAGAGACACTGCCATCCCTGCGGGTATCGCAGTAGCACGAGCAGATAACCCCTGTGTCTGGCCCAGGAGGCTTTCAAGTAGAGTGTGTGTGTGTGTGTGTGTGTGGGCAGGTACGGGCTTTTTCACACATTACTGTTATAGACCCAGATGTGAGAACATTCTGTATAGAGCATTGTGGTCTTCCAGAGTTCCAGAGTCTTTTCTTTTTACATTCCTGCAAAGCACGGCAGAAGCTGCAAAATAAGAACTGGTCTAAATAAGAACTGGTCTAAATAAGAACTGGTCTAAATAGGAACTGGTCTAAATAGGAACTGGTCTAATGCCACGGCTGAAGTCGTCAGCCACGCTGAAACCTGCTCTGTTAGCTGATGGGCAAAAGAAGAATCGGGCCCTTTTTGGAGATCCTTGAAGTCCTGCAGCATATATCCTAATCGTTTTCTCTCATTCGGGGCCTGGGAAGCCGCCTCGCCCTGCTGCTGATTACAGTGTGGGCTTGAGCAACAGAACAGGCTGCGCTCCTTCCTAGTGGTCCGTCCGCAGGGACCAGGAGGTCTGAAGGAGGGGCACCATGGGAGGGAAATGTAAGTGCATTTCTAAGATCTTGATTGGAAACTCCTTTTTTTTCTTCTAGCACCAGTGTGTATTTGTCCGTGAGGGTGACCAGCTGTATTGGTTTTGATAAATCCACAATGGAAGCTATTTGAATTAATGGGAGGTTGTGTTCACTCAAGAGCAGGGTTTATTGCTAGACCTTAGTGCATTTATACACTGATTTAATAGAGTCCCCCCCCTTTCCACTGCCATTTGGGAACACACTGCAGGTCAGATGTGGGGCAGGTTCCAATAACAAAACGGCATTTAGAAATTATTTTTTAAAATGCTTTGTTAAATGGTATGTCACTCTGTTATGATTATTACCAGTTTTTATAGCTCAGGTCAAAACGATTAGCTTTGTTAAAATTATGGGGTCATACGTGATTTACATACGGATGGAGGAGTCAGACATTTAGTGGCAACCAAAATGTCTGACGTCCTGCCCCTCCTTAATATGGTACCATTCAGTGGTCCAACTAACAAGTGTAACCATGGATACGAACTTCTTTCATGTGGTCCACAGCTTTATGCCTCGAGGGCCACTCACTTAGAAGTGTTTTGTAGTACTTAAGGTGTTTATAGCAGTTGTAGCTACACACTTTAAATAAGATAAATAAGAGTTTAGACACTAGACGCTTTTGGGGCAGATCAGAAGTTGTCAGGCTGGTTCAGCAATATTATCTCCCTGCGCCTGACAAGGCAGGATTGACTGTTGTTTATTTATCTGTCAAGAACATGGTTGTGGAGACCCCAGTCCCTAGAAACCTAAATAAAAGAGCTTCTTTTTATTCTTGAAAAAATATCTGCACAATACAGTGACAAATCAAACTAGGCTCATCGGGGGGAGAGGGGGGAGAAAGAAAATGTGAATAACACGGAAAGATAACGATGAATAAAGAGAGAATAAAGGAAAACTAAGAACAGAGTAAAATGGTTAGATCTGAGTGCAGTGGTGAGGGTGTGTGAAAGGGAGAATGATGGAATGAGGGAGAGGGAGAGAAAAAAGGAACAGTTTTTTTTTTTTTGGATTAAGCGCGAATTGGAAAAAAAAAGAGAAGAATCTAAATTCTCAGGTCCTAATCTCTTGCTCGGAGCAGCACAGCTAAGCCCTGGTTTGGATGACAGGTCCCCCACCTGGACAAGCTTGGACAATGTCTCTGCAGTGTCTCGTTTCTGTGGGAACAGTGCACAGCAGACGGCTAATCATGTCCGGAACCAAAGGCACCTGCCCTGTCAGCCTCTACATTTGCTGGGGAATCTTTAAAGAGGCTAAACCTCACTTTCATGCTTGTCTTTTATTCACGGTAAGTGCTTATCGAAACTGAGCTGTTGCCACTGCCCGTGTTCCCTCCCCCTAGCTGGAAGAATGCTTGACGTAAGTACCAGCCAATCTGGGTAAATACGAATCTCTCCTTACTGTCACTGTTGGCATATAATGTCCCTGAGGGAACATTCTTCTCATAATATCATAAGCTGCTTAGCAGTGTGCTTCTATTTAAGGCATACATATTAATAGCTATAAGGAAATCATATTTAAACTGTTCCCTGCAATCAATGTCTTTAGGATTGCTGTTCTACTTTGTATAAGAAGGTGCTAATAACTTGGAGGCACAGACTGGGCAGTATAATCCATTTGTATGATAAAGACTTGGTTTGAGTGGATGCCAGATCACAGGACGAGGTGTTTTAGTCCTTCGCTTCATTTTCCAGGTCTGTCAGTCCTTCCTACCTTGTTTCCCCCATTCCTTTTTTCACTCCTTAGAAACCTGGCAACATGCAGAAGAATCTCACATTAAGCTCCTTACACACCCAGCGAGTGCTTGACCACTGATGGGCCCCCAGCTGTAGTGACTAGCAAACAGACTAGCCTCTTCTGCAAAACACACACACACACACACACACACACACACACACACACACACAGCCATGCAAGCATGCACATTTGCACACGTGCACTCGTACACAAAAACAAAACATCCTATTCCTTTGATGCTGAATAGAGTAAGGGACTTCCCCATGACCAGTACCTACAGTAGAGTTTACATTCTCCAGCATTGTCCTTATTCAGTGTATATTATGGTAGTTGACTACTGTATGTTCCTACTGATATTAATACAGTTGATTTAGCTACGTAATTTTAAAAATATTCAAACTGTAGCTCAATTAAAATGATTCTAAAAGATCTTTCAACTTTATTCACAGCACTTGTCCCTCATCCTCAAATTAAATTAACGAAGTCACTGAGGTTTATAAGTGGTGTGTAATACTGGGGTAGGAATAGTCCCTGTCCACTAACGAGGTACTTGTGCCACCACTGGTTGACTGACCTGGTTTCAAAACATTACTCAACTCCACATATTCTAAAATGGCCGCTTTCTCAGCTGTTGTACTAACCGTGCCCAACACAAAGGACGAAGTAAAGAGAGAAAAACACAGATCAACGTGTTTTACCCATTTCAGATGGTGATGAGAAAAGCATCCACCCCAATTAGAGCCGTTTGTTACTTCTCAGACATACGGACTGTAGCTTGAGTATGGCAAGTGTCTGTTAGCAGATAAGGACCGTGCCTGTAGATGTGAGCAGTTACAGGCTGTTCAGGTAGAGCTGCCCCAATTATGACTCACACAGGCATGACTTCTGAAACAAAAACAAACCAGCCACAATAACAAAAAGGCCTTCATGAAAATATTTAACCCCATTGTTATGTATTTTGTGTGGTTTTTGGGGAGGCAGTAATACGGCCCCAAATGTTTAATTTTATTGTTGGTGTGTGACACATTGCATTATTGAATTATTACACATCCATCAAACCTGATGCACAAGTCATCTCAAAATAGTAGAATTAACCTCTGTAGCTGCTTGTAATAATTTTAATAAAACATTAACACTTCTCAGCCTAAGATTATGATGGATATTAAAACCTGTAAGAATTTTAAGTCATTGTTGTGATACCTATATGACCAATAGTCAAAAACTTATCCAGTGTGAAGATCAGCGGCTGACAGTCTTCCCTGCGGAAGTAGGGGATGGTTCCGTTGCGCTGTTCAGGCACTTACACGCCTGGCTTCTACCGCCTAAGTCTGCATAGACTAGTTGTGTAGTTGTATGTTTGACCTGCTGCATCGTGGAACCATTTCGTGATGGTCAGATGTCACAATAATTCGTACTTTCTGGACCGCCCAGGAACACGTTCCCCGTGAAGCACGTGGCAGTTCTTTTATTCTACGTTCGCCACGCTAGTACAGTTTAGTGTATATTGTAGTCTTACCCTGACCCTACCGCCATTGTACAGGAGCCAGGTTGCGGTTTAAAGGGTCCGTGCTCCTTAGAATAAACTTTCGTTTTTATACTGTTTTAAACTTAAGTGATATTGATTTTTTAATGAGAACTTTTAACAGACACTATACTTAAGTTTAAAATGTGACTACAGTAAGCGAAAGCACAGCGTTAGAAAAATAGATTACGGAAGCACGGTAAACGTAAAGCGGCATCTCATTAGCATTAAAATACAGTTCAACGGTAGGTTATTAATGAACGGGGGGTGGAGTGAGGTTGGTAATTGCTCCTGGCCCTTACAGACACTTAAAGCTTAACGTCATATGTTAAGTTATTAAAACATGAGCAAAATAAAAAAAGCTGAAGACGGAAATGTATACGTCCTGACATTCTGAAGCATAACATTACGAAAAGGTAAGCTTTCTGCATATTTAATTCAAGACTGTGAACAAGTTACCGGTAAATGCTTTGTTCATGATTAAGTCTTTACACGTTAATGTGGAAAACCTAGATATAGGAGCACGTCCATTGTGAGAGGTCTTAAATGCATGCATGCATTACTCCTGCTGATAGTGGCGTGGTTTCATTCTAATGTCGCTTTCAGTACTGTGATTTCAGTACAGCTCTTTCACATAAGCGGCTGTTTTCCACCTGTGTAATACTCCTAAAGTTGTGTTTTCACTGAATATATCTGAGCTCTGTCTTAACGTATTTATGTTTTCGCTTAATTTAGCTAGCTTTAACTGGATTATTGTCAAATGGGCAGTGGTATCTTACTGGTTAAGGCACTTGACTAGTAATCCGAAGGTTGCTGGTTCAAACCCCACCTCTGCCAAATTGCCACTGTTGGGCCCCTGAGCAAGGCCCTTAACCATCAACTGCTCAAAATGTATTCAGTCACAATTGTAAGTCGCTTTGGGTAAAAGCGTCAGCCAAATGCCATAAATGTAAATGTTTGTTTCGTAAATCCTGTTGTGCGTTGATTCAAGCTGTCTTCCAATGGCTCTTCCTAGAACTGTTCAGTTCATTTAGCTTGTCAACGGAACACCACCTGTTTGCTATACAACGAAAATGACTATAATCTTTTAGCAAAACCTTTGATCGGAAGAGTTGGAGCAGTTTGAGGCCACACGTGTTACGCCCCCTGGTGGTGAGCGCGCATGCGCCGCTCGCTGTTAAAGGTTCCCACGTATGGCTCCAACTCAGTAGAGCTGCGGGTTAAACATGTGACGCTGATTCGTACGTCCAGCCTGCCGCGTTTTTACAGACACTACAAACAAACTTGTACATGTGACAGTACACAGGCCACAACTTACTGAATTATATGTTATTTGTAATTGATTGCTGTATTTGTTTATTTATTCAGAAACGTAAAGTATTCCGTGCATTTGTTTTACGTTGTTGGCTACATAAACATCCAAACAAAAAGCAATATAAGAAAGTAAAAAATGAAAAGTTTTAAATATTTTGATTTTCGTTCTTTAAAAAAATGTCAACAAAAATCACTTTTTTTGGGATTTGTTTTTGATGCAATAAAAAATGGTTACTTAGCAAATGACTCTGATGTGAAAATTAGTCACGTTATACTTCAGTCACGTTATACTTCAGTCATGTTATACTTCAGAGCATTTGATATTTTATCTGTAAATTTATTTGACACGTGCACTTTAGCACTGTATTACAAAAGAATATGATATAGAAGTAATCATATAGGGGGAAAACAATCAAACAAATTCCCTGATTTTGAAAATCAAACAAATTCCCTGATTTTGAAAATCAAACAAATTCCCTGCCTCTAATTTTGTACATCTTATTCTTGTGGTTGTTTTTTCTTGAGTTATAAGACTGATACTGCTGTGACCACCAGGGGGGGCTGGGTCACAGTGTTAGGACCCTCTGAACAGGCAGGAGATAGTGGCTGGGCCATGGTTCTCTGAGCTTAGATGAGTGCCTCAATTGTGAGGATATGTTCCTCTAAGCCTCTGGTTGACAGCAACACAGTACTCTTATTTAAAGCAATTTCAAACATGTCTTGTCTGACAAGTTTTAAATCCTTCTTAACACCCCGTAACAGCCACGAGTTTACTGTCAGAATTAAAGAGGAGAATTCTCAGAGGGGGAGAAATGATCACTTTCATTTTGTTCGCCTGTGTTCTGCAGAAAGGACATGGCAGGGGTGTTTACCTAGGGATGAATACATTATTACCAATTTGCAACACAATGCCTTTCAGCAGCATGAAAAGGGCTGGTGCAAAGTTTACCTTCTGTTTTAATTGCTGACATCATGGGTGATGGTATAAAGCAGAGGCAGGATTGCTGGGGAGGGACTGCATGTTGAGTCTTAAGGAGCCAAGCAGCGTCTCCACTGATCAAAACCTTTATGCTGGTTTCAAGAGAGCTGCACCAGTGCTGCTGGTAATGGGTGTAAACCTGGGTGTGTATTAACATGGCTTCTCTCTGCTTTGTGCATGTAACAAAAGTGTATTGGAGCAGAGTGGCTTTTTGCACACACACACACACACACACACACACACACTCTCTCTCACACACACACACGCACACACACTCTCTCACACACACACACACACACTCTCTCTCACACACGCACACACACTCTCTCACACACACACACACACACACTCTCTCTCACACACACACAC